>SSNP01000129.1:389271-431560 GCA_006937955.1 Pachypanchax playfairii | reverse complement strand
CGAACGCCACCTTCGTGGGTGAACACATGAAGAAAGCACCAGCCCGGTGAGGACGCATCAGTAAAAACATCAGGAGTTTCTATCAGACTGTTCACATTTAGATAAGAATCACTTAGAAAAACAAAACACACAAACTGCTTTAAACTAAGAAATCAGAACTTTTTGTTCAACAAAATTGGACAAACTAAAAACAAACAAACAGTGACTGAAACCCAGAAACAGATCCAGAAGTCATTCAGATTCAAGCCCTGACGTGCGTGCACGTGTGTGTGCACGTGTGTGTGTGAGCACATTTCAGCTGATTGTTTAGTCTGTGTGAGCTCTCATTGTGCTGTGAAAGATTTAACACTGAGGTCAAGGTCTCGCTGCTGTAACACCAGTACAACATTTCATCAACTCTGTTTCAAGGATAACTCTGGAGGGACGGTGAGTCAGACATGATAAAACAGAAAACAGAGCAGGTGAGACGTTTCACCTGCTTTAGGTTTGTAGTCCCAGACCTCCCAGTCTGTAGAATAAAATCTACATAAAACATGTGAGCAGTGAGGAGGTGCTGCAGCTGTGTGAGCAGTGAGGAGGTGCTGCATCGATCTGCAGCTGTGTGAGCAGTGAGGAGGTGCTGCATCGATCTGCAGCTGTGTGAGCAGTGAGGAGGTGCTGCATCGATCTGCAGCTGTGTGAGCAGTGAGGAGGCGCTGCAGCGGTCTGCAGCTGTGTGAGCAGTGAGCACTGAGGAGGCGCTGCATCGGTCTGCAGCTGTGTGAGCAGTGAGGAGGTGCTGCATCGATCTGCAGCTGTGTGAGCAGTGAGGAGGTGCTGCATCGATCTGCAGCTGTGTGAGCAGTGAGGAGGTGCTGCAGCGGTCTGCAGCTGTGTGAGCAGTGAGGAGGCGCTGCAGCGGTCTGCAGCTGTGTGAGCAGTGAGGAGGGGCTGCAGCTGTCTGCAGCTGTGTGAGCAGTGAGGAGGTGCTGCATCGATCTGCAGCTGTGTGAGCAGTGAGGAGGTGCGGCAGCTGTGTGAGCAGTGAGGAGGTGCTGCAGCGGTCTGCAGCTGTGTGAGCAGTGAGCACTGAGGAGGCGCTGCATCGGTCTGCAGCTGTGTGAGCAGTGAGCACTGAGGAGGCGCTGCATCGGTCTGCAGCTGTGTGAGCAGTGAGGAGGCGCTGCATCGATCTGCAGCTGTGTGAGCAGTGAGGAGGTGCTGCAGCTGTGTGAGCAGTGAGGAGGCGCTGCATCGATCTGCAGCTGTGTGAGCAGTGAGGAGGTGCTGCAGCGGTCTGCAGCTGTGTGAGCAGTGAGGAGGGCTGCAGCTGTGTGAGCAGTGAGGAGGTGCTGCAGCTGTGTGAGCAGTGAGGAGGTGCTGCATCGATCTGCAGCTGTGTGAGCAGTGAGGAGGCGCTGCATCGGTCTGCAGCTGTGTGAGCAGTGAGCACTGAGGAGGCGCTGCATCGGTCTGCAGCTGTGTGAGCAGTGAGGAGGCGCTGCATCGATCTGCAGCTGTGTGAGCAGTGAGGAGGCGCTGCAGCTGTGTGAGCAGTGAGGAGGCGCTGCATCGGTCTGCAGCTGTGTGAGCAGTGAGCACTGAGGAGGCGCTGCATCGGTCTGCAGCTGTGTGAGCAGTGAGGAGGTGCTGCAGCGGTCTGCAGCTGTGTGAGCAGTGAGGAGGTGCTGCAGCTGTGTGAGCAGTGAGGAGGCGCTGCAGCTGTGTGAGCAGTGAGGAGGTGCTGCAGCGGTGTGAGCAGTGAGGAGGTGCTGCAGCGATCTGCAGCTGAGTGAGCACTGAGGAGGCGCTGCAGCGGTCTGCAGCTGTGTGAGCAGTGAGCACTGAGGAGGCGCTGCATCGGTCTGCAGCTGTGTGAGCAGTGAGGAGGCGCTGCATCGATCTGCAGCTGTGTGAGCAGTGAGGAGGTGCTGCAGCTGTGTGAGCAGTGAGGAGGTGCTGCAGCTGTGTGAGCAGTGAGGAGGCGCTGCATCGATCTGCAGCTGTGTGAGCAGTGAGCACTGAGGAGGCGCTGCAGCGGTCTGCAGCTGTGTGAGCAGTGAGGAGGTGCTGCAGCGGTCTGCAGCTGTGTGAGCAGTGAGGAGGTGCTGCATCGATCTGCAGCTGTGTGAGCAGTGAGGAGGTGCTGCAGCTGTGTGAGCAGTGAGGAGGTGCTGCAGCTGTGTGAGCAGTGAGGAGGTGCTGCAGCTGTGTGAGCAGTGAGGAGGTGCTGCAGCTGTGTGAGCAGTGAGGAGGTGCTGCATCGATCTGCAGCTGTGTGAGCAGTGAGGAGGCGCTGCAGCTGTGTGAGCAGTGAGGAGGCGCTGCAGCTGTGTGAGCAGTGAGGAGGTGCTGCAGCTGTGTGAGCAGTGAGGAGGTGCTGCAGCGATCTGCAGCTGTGTGAGCAGTGAGGAGGCGCTGCATCGATCTGCAGCTGTGTGAGCAGTGAGGAGGTGCTGCAGCGGTCTGCAGCTGTGTGAGCAGTGAGGAGGCGCTGCAGCTGTGTGAGCAGTGAGGAGGTTCTGCGGCTGTGTGAGCAGTGAGGAGGTGCTGCAGCTGTGTGAGCAGTGAGGAGGTGCTGCATCGATCTGCAGCTGTGTGAGCAGTGAGGAGGTGCTGCAGCTGTGTGAGCAGTGAGGAGGTGCTGCAGCTGTGTGAGCAGTGAGGAGGTGCTGCAGCTGTGTGAGCAGTGAGGAGGCGCTGCATCGGTCTGCAGCTGTGTGAGCAGTGAGCACTGAGGAGGCGCTGCATCGGTCTGCAGCTGTGTGAGCAGTGAGCACTGAGGAGGCGCTGCATCGGTCTGCAGCTGTGTGAGCAGTGAGGAGGTGCTGCAGCTGTGTGAGCAGTGAGGAGGTGCTGCAGCTGTGTGAGCAGTGAGGAGGCGCTGCATCGGTCTGCAGCTGTGTGAGCAGTGAGCACTGAGGAGGCGCTGCATCGGTCTGCAGCTGTGTGAGCAGTGAGCACTGAGGAGGCGCTGCATCGGTCTGCAGCTGTGTGAGCAGTGAGGAGGCGCTGCATCGATCTGCAGCTGTGTGAGCAGTGAGGAGGTGCTGCAGCGGTCTGCAGCTGTGTGAGCAGTGAGGAGGCGCTGCAGCTGTGTGAGCAGTGAGGAGGTGCTGCATCGATCTGCAGCTGGGTGAGCAGTGAGGAGGTGCTGCAGCTGTGTGAGCAGTGAGGAGGTGCTGCAGCTGTGTGAGCAGTGAGGAGGCGCTGCAGCGGTCTGCAGCTGTGTGAGCAGTGAGGAGGTGCTGCATCGATCTGCAGCTGTGTGAGCAGTGAGGAGGTGCTGCAGCGGTCTGCAGCTGTGTGAGCAGTGAGGAGGCGCTGCAGCTGTGTGAGCAGTGAGGAGGTGCTGCAGCGGTCTGCAGCTGTGTGAGCAGTGAGGAGGTGCTGCAGCGGTCTGCAGCTGTGTGAGCAGTGAGGAGGTGCTGCAGCTGTGTGAGCAGTGAGGAGGTGCTGCAGCTGTGTGAGCAGTGAGGAGGTGCTGCAGCTGTGTGAGCAGTGAGGAGGTGCTGCAGCGGTCTGCAGCTGTGTGAGCAGTGAGGAGGTGCTGCAGCGGTCTGCAGCTGTGTGAGCAGTGAGCACTGAGGAGGCGCTGCATCGGTCTGCAGCTGTGTGAGCAGTGAGCACTGAGGAGGCGCTGCAGCGGTCTGCAGCTGTGTGAGCAGTGAGGAGGCGCTGCAGCGGTCTGCAGCTGTGTGAGCAGTGAGGAGGCGCTGCAGCTGTGTGAGCAGTGAGGAGGTGCTGCAGCGGTCTGCAGCTGTGTGAGCAGTGAGGAGGCGCTGCATCGATCTGCAGCTGTGTGAGCAGGGAGGAGGTGCTGCAGCGGCCTGCAGCTGTGTGAGCAGTGAGGAGGCGCTGCAGCGGTCTGCAGCTGTGTGAGCAGTGAGGAGGCGCTGCATCGATCTGCAGCTGTGTGAGCAGTGAGGAGGTGCTGCAGCGGTCTGCAGCTGTGTGAGCAGTGAGGAGGTGCTGCAGCTGTGTGAGCAGTGAGGAGGTGCTGCAGCGGTCTGCAGCTGTGTGAGCAGTGAGGAGGCGCTGCAGCTGTGTGAGCAGTGAGCACTGAGGAGGCGCTGCATCGGTCTGCAGCTGTGTGAGCAGTGAGCACTGAGGAGGCGCTGCATCGGTCTGCAGCTGTGTGAGCACTGAGGAGGCGCTGCATCGATCTGCAGCTGTGTGAGCAGTGAGGAGGTGCTGCAGCGGTCTGCAGCTGTGTGAGCAGTGAGGAGGCGCTGCAGCTGTGTGAGCAGTGAGGAGGTGCTGCAGCAGTCTGCAGCTGTGTGAGCAGTGAGGAGGTGCTGCAGCGGTCTGCAGCTGTGTGAGCAGTGAGGAGGCGCTGCAGCGGTCTGCAGCTGTGTGAGCAGTGAGGAGGCGCTGCATCGATCTGCAGCTGTGTGAGCAGTGAGGAGGTGCTGCAGCGGTCTGCAGCTGTGTGAGCAGTGAGGAGGCGCTGCAGCTGTCTGCAGCTGTGTGAGCAGTGAGGAGGCGCTGCAGCGGTCTGCAGCTGTGTGAGCAGTGAGGAGGGCTGCAGCTGTGTGAGCAGTGAGGAGGTGCTGCAGCGATCTGCAGCTGTGTGAGCAGTGAGGAGGTGCTGCAGCGGTCTGCAGCTGTGTGAGCAGTGAGCACTGAGGAGGCGCTGCATCGGTCTGCAGCTGTGTGAGCACTGAGGAGGCGCTGCATCGATCTGCAGCTGTGTGAGCAGTGAGGAGGTGCTGCAGCTGTGTGAGCAGTGAGGAGGTGCTGCAGCTGTGTGAGCAGTGAGGAGGTGCTGCAGCGGTCTGCAGCTGTGTGAGCAGTGAGGAGGTGCTGCATCGGTACAAGTGGCTGAAATACTTTTATTTTGAAGTACGTCTGGGCTTGAACTTAGAACTACGTTAGAGGGTCTCAGACATCTGAGAGGAGCTTGAAGTAGATCTGCTGCTCTGGGGTTGTTCTGGTATTCAATCAGAACATCTTCTGGAGGAGTTTCAAGCCCGTCTCTCCAGGAAGAACCAGAACTGATGGGAGGGATTGTGTATCCCTCGTAGCCGCTCAAGACCCTCAGGAGGATGTAGGTTTCCTCTGGAAAAGTGTTCAGATACAGAAAGATGAACAGAATATAATGGCTAGACGAGATAAACGAGTTTTAATCTGGTTTTATTACGGATTAGGTTTAATCATGTTTAAATGTTTCATTCATTTCATGATGTTTTAAATACAAAATTCAGTTTTAAATGTTTTTATTTTGAAAAACAATCCAAATCAACCCTCTCAGTGTGAAAAAGTAACTGTCTTTTTTTAAGAAACAAAGTAACTGATGTTTATCAGTCTGAAGCGGGTCCCAGACGTGAGTTTGAACCTTTGTCAGCTCTGAAACTTTACTCTATAAAACCATTATTAGTAAAAAATGTGATTAGTTGAGATTTAATTAGTAAAACTGGAAGGATTGTTTTAATATTCAGGTCTGAGAACAGAAGACGCAACAAAGGCTGAAAACTTTTTAATCCTGTTTACAACTGAAGCAAAGAACTTTCTGTCCAAACAGGGTTGAAGCTTCAACACTCCAAACCTGAAGTTCTGAATATTTGACAGTGTTTTTCTTTCTGTCTTTTTCATGTTCCCGTCCAACATTTATGACGGTGGAACAGCTTCTTTTTTTAGTTGAAGTTTGACCAGAAGCGCCTGAACTTGGAGGGTTTTGAATTTAATCACAACTTCCAACTTGTTTTTGTTGGACTCACAAACTTTTTCTCTAGGAAATTATGAACAGCATGTCCACATTAAAGTTTTAGGAAGTCTTTTCTTCTTTGTTTCATTGTTTCAAAGTAAAGGCTCGTGTCAAGCAGCATGTTTGTTTTTGTCGCTCGTTTTTAACAGTTTGATTTTTCTCTGTTTTAAATCAGAACGTCGAACTGAAGCTGAAACACATTCAACTCTTAAAATATACTGAGTTTTTGTTTAATTTATGTTTTCTAGAACAAATTAGTTATTATCCGTCCGCCCGACCGCCCGCCCACCCGTCCGTCCGTCCGTCCGTCCGTCTGTCCGTCCATCCATCCATCCATCCATCCATCCATCGTTGCATCAAGGTCTCTATTTTGAGATTTCAGGTGTTGAGACAACCATCATGTGACCAACTAAATGTTTCTGTCAAATTTAAGCGTTTTTCTGCTGGAAGTGATTTGTTACCTAGCAACCTGTAGTGATCAGCGGTGATAATTGGAAGTGTTTGTGTGTCTCTGAAAGTTTGGCGCCTCCAGTCTGTTTAGAGAGGACTGCACCCAAAATTCAATAAGCTGGAGCCTGAAAACACACACACACACACACACATACACACATACATACACACACACATACACACACACATACACACACACACACATACACACATACACACACACACACACACACCCACACCCACACCCACACCCACACCCACACATACAAATTCACGCTCCTGCTTTCAGAAAACAAAAATAAAAACCTGTTTGTTTGTTTTTGTGTTTCTCTGGATCTTGTTTCATACTTATTTTTTGTCTGTGTGTTTTATTGCCCCCTCCTCTTTCTCCTTTTCGCCCCTTTAATATTTGATGTCTCCTCTTTGTGATCCTCCTCCAGGCCTCCCAGACCAGGAGGAACCCCAGAGTCTCCTCGGAGGACGCCTGCCGCCCCCCCTCAGCCCTCCAACCCGGCGCTACAGGCCCAGATCAAACAAGGTAACTACAAAAGGAGGGGGCACTCGCTTCCAATGCCCTTGAGGCCCTGCGGGGAGGGACGTGGGGGGGCGGGGTTGATAATGCAGCCCACCGGTTATAAAAAACCACAGTAGATAAAAAAAAACATCACGGGGAAAAGCTGCTGCTGTTTCGTGGGTCAGCAGGTCTTAAAGGGCTGTTCTGTAGTTTTTGACTCCGGGTTCAGGTGGAGCAGAGAACTGTGAATGTAGATCTGCATCATAGAGCATCAAGTTTAACCTCAGTTTGTCTGGTTTTAACGGGGGTCAGCTGTGGGAGGACGTGACGGTTAAAACTGGAGATGTTTGTCATCTCTGAGCTTCTGTTTGTGTAAATCCAACCAGTGGAAAGTATTCTGTCCTTCATGGAACCGTCCAGTTCTTTTACCTCCCAGAGAGCCTGAAATGTGTCACATGGGTTTGAATCGGGTTTATTATAGCTGCAGCGTCACAAATAGGTGGCGATGCTTTGATGTTCCTGAAAGTTTCAACTGTAACTAAAAGGTTTGAATGAAAGAAACTAATGAAGAAGAAAAAAGAGAATTAGTTCGGTGAAGGTGAAAACATGGCGAGCGTTTTTCTTCGCTCTGTAGGGGATGTTTTAACCAGCTGTCACCATCTGTCCTCTACACACATCTACCTACCACCATGCACCAGTTCAAGTATAGGTGGCACCCCCGGGCGCTAGGTGGAGGCGGGGCTTTACTGCTATTGTCATGCCTTAATTGAGGCCAAGCATGACAAGCGTGCAGACTTATTCATACCACACGCCTATTCAGCAGCGTTCAGAGGGAACGCTCGGCCGTGACCTCTTCTCCTTCATGGCGTGTGTGTGTGTCAGAGGCTTTGTGAAGAAGAACGCTGTTAACCCCGCTCACCGGCTCCTTTCACATGGAAATAAACGAGGAGGCCCCTCTGATACAGGAACAGAGTGCAATCATGTCCTCACGATGCAGAAACATCATCTTTTAGTTTCTGTAGTTGTTTCCTGCTGCAAGTCGCCTAAAAGAAGGAACTCAGGTTAGAATAAAATCTGTATCATTCATTCTGTTACAGTCAAAAAACAATCAGCTGGTTATTTAGTTATAATTGATCCTAAACTAGAACAAGGTGTTTTAATTTTAGACTCAGAATCTGGTGTAACACCAGGTTTTAACGTGTCACTGAACGACTGATGGATCATCGATGGTAGAAAACTAACGGTAACGTTTCTAACTCAGTAACTTCCAGGTGATTAAAAACCTGAGAATTAAATATTTCAAATTAAATTCAACTTCATGGCCTGTTTTATAAATCTGTACTTTTGATTTGAGCTTAAAACTGAAATGATGAAAAACAGGTTTTTTGCTATCAGATTAAAAATAATAACTAAATAAATAAGCAGTCACTTTAGTTAAAAAGAGAGCAAATGAAACACAATAAAAAATATACTGTAGATTATAAAAATCTTTATTTTATCTCTTATTTATCTGTTTAATTCTAATTATTCTGACTCTGTCCTCCTGCAGCGTCTTGTAAAAGTCAGAATTTAATTCTAATTGTTTTTGTTTACCAGGATCTCTGATGTCATTTACCTTGTTTGTGACACAACAACCTCAATATGACCCCCCCCAAAAAAATAAATAAAAATAAAATAAAACTACTTTACAGCACTGCAGAAATCACAAAACTAAGATGTTTTATTTCTGTTTAAAGAGTTCCTGTTTATCCTGCTTCAATACATTCTAGAATCATTTGGAATAAAATAATTTAAACTAATGATCAAAAATAAAAACGTATCCGGTTCCAAACACAGTGACACGATTTGGTTCCAGCGTAGAATCTGTGGAACAGAAGAGCTGAGAAACGTGTATTTAGATGAATCTGGCCTGTTGAATAAATCGTATATTATTTCTGTTCCTGCAGGAACTTTCTGTTTGATGTACATGTGAGCTGTCAGCTGATCTCAGTCATTTCCTCCATCCATCTGGTTCTGATTCCATCTCTGAGTTTTTCTCTTTGCATCACTGCATGTCTGCAGCTCGCCGCCTGTTCTCAGGGAACACACACGACTCTTCAGTCTGTTTTATTTTCATCTATCTGTGTGTCTGTTAACTCCGTTCTGCTTGTTAAATTAATTCTTTATGGATTTAACAGCTTCATTCTAAAAATTATTCCAAATATTTTCTGACCAGTGTTTCATTGTGAATATTTTGGGATTTTTTTCAGGTTTTTATTGTTTAAATTGGTGATAATATTTGAACATGTGGAGGGATTTTTTTTTTTTTTTTACTTAACCAGAGTTTTAATGTTTTCACATGATATACGTCTGAAACTTGTTTCTGTTGGATGTCTATGTGCTTTTGATCTTTTGGGTCAAACTAACTTGATTTTCATCAAACTACCGTCTCTTTTCTGCTTATTGAAAAGGATCAAGACTTTTAAATTGATGTTCTGTAAAAAGTTTATGAATAATTCATTTCTTACCTGTTACGTGTTAGCTAGCTGTTGGAAGAAACAGAAGACAGATTCTGATTGATCAACAAGCTAACAGCGAGTCACAGCCCAGAACTAACTGGATTTCCTTAAAACTATTTTAAAACCTTTACTCCTCCGTCCATGTTGCTCTAAATCTGCAGGAACTTCCTTGAACTGCTTTGATATGAATTTGCACCAATTTATAGGTTTGTAAAATAACTTTAGCATGAAGTGCCATGAGAGTTTCATATTAAATGTTTTAAAACACAGTAATGCACTTTGTTCTCGGCTCCATCAGGATTAACTGTTATCTGTTCAGTTCACTTAGAATTTAACTTGTTTTCCCTAAAACGAGGTCGTTTTAAGAGCAACATGTCTGACATTATTTAATAATTACTGTCCCTTTAATAACGCTGGATTCAAACAGGCTGTAAACACAGTTTGATTGATGTAAAGTGTTGTTTTACTTGTGTCATACAGAAAACATCATCTGACTGAAGAGTGGTTTATATTTCTATATCTTTGAGAGAGAAAACACACTCTGTCTGACAGGAAGTGTGTGTTTATAGTTTCCTGTTTGTCGCTGCTTGTGTCCTCGTTCACTTTGATTTATATCTTTCTAACTTGTTCTTCTCGACTATTTCTCTCCTTCTCTTCCTTTACAAGCTGCTCTAGCTGCCAACACCAGCAATGCTGCCAATGCTGGGGCTCTGGGGGGTCCTGGGGGCCTTTCTCAGGGGGCTCCTGGCTCCCCCAGCCTAGGCCCTGCTTCTCATAACATCCCCTCAGTCAATGAAGGTACACACTGATCTGATGGGTGCCACTTAGGAAACATCTTACAGACAGTTTTAGGTTTTAATTTTCTTTTTTCACTTACCGTATTTTGTCTTTAAAGACCTTCTTCTTAGATCTTCCTACCCCCCCCCTCCTTTCCTTTAAGCCCTAAATGTTTTTTCCTCTCAGTGTTTTTTAATTTGTGTATTCAGCCTCATTCTTCTTCATCATGATTCCTTCCTCTGTCCACCTACATTGTTTCCATTAATCTGCTCACCTCGTTTCTCCTTCCTGCATCTGTCCTGCTTTTCCCTGCAGACAGTGTTCATGTCTCTCCTCAGGTCTATCGTTCCAGTTCTTGCCAGTCTTTGTCCTTGTTTTTGACTGATGTGTGTCTTTGTGTCTGTTTGTCTGTCAGAGTTGATTTCAGTCCACTTTCAAACTGACTTGCTGCAAAACACTTAGTGGTGTGTGCGCTAAAACTCCCAGTATATTTCCAAAATTTACTAAATTGTATAAAAGTTTTGATCCATCTCTTATTTCTTTGCATCTTTCTTCCAGTCCAATATGTTCCTGTATTCTTTTAAAGTATTCTTGATCTCCAGTTCTCCAGACTTAAAGCAGAACTAAGTAAGTTTTTTCACCTCAATAAATGTTTTCTAGAGTCCCTGTGGGGGTAAACAAGGACTTGGCGGGGTGATTCGTGGGTCCCTCCCCTCCCTCCGGGGTCTGTGTCCTGAAAGCAGCACTTGCAACTTTCAGTGGATCGGACCCGACTAATCTCGCGAGAACAAACCTGCTTTACGGCACTCACACTCACGTACATAAATACAAGCATGAAGCCCTTGCCGTTGTTAGCAACGCCACCCTTAGGAGCACAAAGATGACAATAATACTCACCTGTCGAGACATTTTCTTGGTTTTGTTTTTCTTTCTTCTTGCAAAAGCGTTCTCTGCGCGTTGTTGTTGGGGGGGCGGCGGCGGGGTGGAGGGGGTGAGGGGGGGTCTGCGGCGGCGGGGGAACGTTACGACAGTGAGCTTTCACAGGGGACCCGTAGGGGGAGATCGAGAGCAAAACTTACTTAGTTCTGCTTTAATGAAGGATTTTCAGTTTTTTTTTTTTTTAATTTAATTTTTGGCTGTTATCTAATTTAATAAAGCTGGACTGGACTGGACTGGACTGGACTGGACTGGACTGGACTGGACTGGACTTTTGGTTTCAGTTCTTGTACCTTGTTCCTAGATAAAATATTTAAAACAAAACTGGAACAGGACTTTTGCACAGTGACTTATAAAATAATAGGAATATACAGAATATAATTTATTAAACCCAACAGTCTGAAACTGATTCAGTCAATTTGATCTTTGTTTTTACTCCTGATTAGTTGAATTTGGTGAGATAAAGAGTTGTGTCATCTGCAAAGACGTGGACTTTATTATAGTAAAGAGTCAGCTGATGAGTTTGAGAAGGTACTGAAAGTATTCTATACATTATGTTATTAGTCTTTATCTGTTTTTATTTGTCAGTATATGTTCTGATGTTTCTCTCTCTTTACTGTTTGTATGCTTGCTATTTCAATCATGTCTATTAGTGGGGGGTGGGGGGGTGAGGGGGAGGGGCCACATCAATCAAAAACACAATCTAAAAGCAAAAATCGGAACTTCCCTTTGTTTTTACCAGCAATACAACAGAAGCTGTACATTTTGTTAATCTGCATGGTAACTGATATTTATAATTTATTATTTATCTTTTTAGGTTTGACTGTAAATGAACCTGGTTATAATCACTTGAGCCTCACGCGCAGGTTTTTTTCTTTCTAACAGGATATTGGTTTTACCATGGAGGCTTCCTGCCTCATCTTCATGTACAATGAATGTGCTTTTAAATGTTTCAAATGCTTTGTGGGATCTATTGGGGGCAATGAAGTGCCTTTTAAAACCTGATGACCTTTAGTTTCCACTAACTTAGACTAAAACTGAGCTCGTCAGGCTTTATGATGGAAACAGCAAGCATGCACACAGAGACTCATTTCTACCCTTAAAATTTACCTTTTATTTTTTAGAGCAGTAAACATAAACTCCTGTAAATGGTTCTGTTAACCGTCACTGCCCTGCAGAAACCAACATGTTGTCCTCTTTTCATAAGCATTAAAACTTGTTGTAATGAAACAAATTATAATCAGTTAGCTTGAGTTGAATCAACTCCTTCAGGTCTTTGTTTTACCTGCTCTGGGTTCTAATGTCAGTTTGTTTTATAAACTTTAACCTCAAACAGACTCATTATAAAGAAAAGTTAAATATATAAAACAGTTTTTATTGAGTTTTGAGCCTCTAAAAGCAGCTGCCAGGACGCTCAACACTAACAGTAGAATCATGACGGGCGGCAGAGAAAACAACGTTACATTTAAGTTCTAACTGTTATTATATGTTATAATTAGATATGGATCATTATGGACTGTTTATTAATTATTACCTCAACATTGTGGTTTTCGTCCATATTATAAAAACTGTTTTTGTTACTTTATTTTTTAACAAACGATGTGGTTCAGATAAAGAGTTTCAGACATTCCTGATGAAAAGATGAAGATCTGTTTTCCATTTAATGATCTGATTTCTGATTCATCTTGTTACTGCTGAGGTTTCTGCATGACAGTGAAACAGACGTTTGGAGAAGAGGTTGACTGATTTATCATCTGATTTTTCATTTCTGATCAGGATGTGGTTCACTGTTGGGACTGAACTTTATTTTCTAATTTTTTGGGTTTGGGCTAAACTTTAACTCAAGCCAATCAGATTTTTTAAACGGGCTAGAATAAACTGTTTGAATTGGACGATAAGATCATACAAAAAGAAAAAGAAAATGGATTCCAGGGTGACATCACCATCTATATTATCCACGCTGATAGAATCTACAGTTTACTATAAGTAGGATGTCACTCTACACGTGCAGAGTCAGGTGAGTTTTAATAAACCCACTTACAGCAGATGTAAGAAAACAGTTCCAGCTGTGACCCAAAAACTCAAAGTTATGAAGGAAGAAATAACAGAGACATTAAGGCTTTAATTAGAGGCTTTAATTAATCATTTAATCGTTAAGTTTCAAACTGTTTAATGGTTTACAATCATTTCATTCTGTTTTAGTTACTTTTTACACCATGTCCCAGCTTCCAGGGTAAAATCCCTCAGATATTTTCTTTCTTTATTTCATTTAGTGAAGACAGACACAATAAATCTGTCAACCTCAATTACAAGAATCTTCTAATATTTTCAGTTTTCTCTGTGTATCTCTCCGGAGAAGGTAAGTTTACAAGATAAGCCTGAAAAAGAAATTTGACTGAAATTTCTTTCCTGCTTTAAAGCTTCATGTCCATCCCACACAAACACACATCTTCACTGGAAACCATATATTCATTTAATATATGTGAACAAGGTGCTTTAGTTCATTTTTCTGACAGAAATGAGAATTCTTGTGTTCATATTTTAGTCTAGAACATGAATCCACTGATTCAGCCGGATATGAACCCTTTAAAACATTCTGAATGTGTTCCTTCTGTATGAAGGTTGCTGCATCTGTCATTTATTCTGAAAACCTCCAGGTTTTCTGGTGATTTTGTATCCGTCTCATGTTGTTTCCAAGCGCAGAAATACACATTTAAATTCATCGTGTTGAGGTATTGTTATGAGCTCTTTGTTGATTGATGTTTATTTGTTTACTTACTGTTTAACCCATCCAACACTCAGACTCTGGTTAGTAGAAATGACGACTCGACTCTAACCAAAGCTGCAGAAACAACGACCATCCTGTGTTTCCTGTGGATTTCTGTGAAAACTGTAAAAAGTCAGTGTGAGTGTGAGAACGTCGCTGCTGTTAAACTGAAACATTTTTTGTTCGAAAACAGAAATAAAATATTGATAATTAATTATGGCATAAATTAATTAAACGTTCAAGGCTCTAACATTAATTGCCTTTATGGGCGGAGTCTCTGACGCTGAATCTAAAACTGTTTTCATGTAACAGCAGTGATGTTTGTGTACCAGGATGACTGAGATCTTGCATATTGAATGCAATCATAACTGTGTGTGTGTGTGTGTGTGTGTGTGTGTGCACGTGTGTGTGTGTGTGTGTGTGTGTGCAGGCTGGAGCCAGCTGGCCGCCATGCACTGTGTGATGCTGCCGGATCTCCTCGGCCTGGACAAGTACAGACCTCCTCTGTTGGAGATGTTGGCGAAGAGATGGCAGGACCGATGTCTGGAGGTACGGACAGCACCGAGCTCCATCCTCTAAACTGATTCTTATTTACAACCACTTTTTAATCTGAGTATCAGGATAGAAAGAATCATCTGGTTTTCATCTGGTCTTAAAGTAAAAACAACAAACAAAAACACGAGTCATGTTTTAAGATGTCTATAAGAAGTCTGCGTCATGGTTTAACAACATGAATATTTGTCAGGTTGAATTCAGGATCATCTTCAGTGCTTTTTGGTTTCAGGTGCGTGAAGCTGCACAAGCTCTTCTCCTGGCTGAGTTACGGCGAATCGGCCAATCAGGACGCAAGGACACGATTGATATGTGGGCTCCCTACCTGCCTCAGTATGTGGACACAGTCAGCTCCCGTAAGTAACTCAGTGTTATTATACTCAACAGATCCATCTGAAGCAGGAAATCCAGATATGTGTTTGATTCTACTGAACAGTTGGAGATTTAATATGTTCCAATGGCCCAATGAGGAAGTGGGTAGGTTTTGGGGGGATCTGGATCACCATCTGGATCCAGGAAAGATCCAGGATTCTTAATCATTGTGAAATCAGGCTGTTTTTAACATATTTGCATGTAACTCTACAATAAATAACTGTAAATAAATAGAGAATACATGTAATGATGTATAACATTTACACAACATTTAAATGTTATTCTATCCCATCCTCCTTTTTCATGATCATTTTGATGATATTCGTTATCTTCAGTTGAGTTCTGATGGTGGTTTTGTTTTTGTACCAGAGGAATCAGGCGTCAGAACAACACAGAGACGCAGTTTGTTATTTATCTGTCTCTTTCTGCCTCCCCGTCTGCCTCGGTCTCCCGCTCTGTAAATATTCCCCCGTGTCCCTCATCTGGCTATAGTTAGACCTGCTGATGGGAAGAAAGGTGAATCTCCACCTTCTTTTACTAGAAATGGCCTTCTAAAATGCTGCGTTCGTGTGTGTTCAGGAGTCGCGGTTGCTGAGGATGCTGGGAATTTCTCAGGGGAGCAGTTGCCATAGGAACGGGCACCGGTCAGTGTTGTGTTACCACAGCAGTACCGCAGGCTGGGGGAGGTGGAGGGGAGTGATGGACCAGTGACCTCAGGGGATGGGGGAGGATGGAGGAGAGGGACTGAGGGAGACAGAGATAGAAGGAGGTTAAAGGGTCACTGAATTTGATCTGAGTGCTGCACAGCAGTGCTGCAGTGGGAAGTAAGATGACTCCTGCCGGTGTTGGAAACCCTGAAATATCACGGGACGGGGTGTTTTAAATCCTCTGGAGAAGTCCCACAGACCTGAGGCTGTTCTAGGATCTGGTCTGGTTTTAACAGAAGCACAACCACAAACGTTACAACAGTCTGAAAAATGCAAACGAGAAGAAAAATACTTTTATATTTACTTTGACTTTGATGTCATTTCGGACAGAATAAGCAGACGATGTTTCTTGATTTGTTTTCTTGGTTTTATCAAATTAATTTCATCCAGTTCTGTATTTCAAGTCAACATTATATTTCAGAGAAGAAGCAGTTCCAACTTTATGATTCTTCCATTCCTTCGTACACCACTTCAGATTTGTTATAGATAGATTCTGGTATTTCAGATATCAAGTGTCCCATTTGTCCTGAAATTTTTTTTTTAATATAAAAGGATCAAAATCTGACCTTTTTCAGGGGAACGTCTTTTGTATAATTTTGACCTGTAAATCATTCAAGCATAAACTCAAGACTCATGTGGTACTTTAATGACTAAACGGTTCTAAATTGGCTCTGGGTTCTTTGTTAAAAGCAGTCTGTCACATAGACAGTTTGTTCCCATTTTTTTCGAAATGTTTGGATTAATGAAACAGTTTGATAGAAACAAGAATTTGGAGCTCCACAAGCTGATTCGTGAAAGCTGCTAGCTGAAAAACTATTAGCTGAAAAGCTGTTGGCTAAAGAGCTGTTAGCCAAAAAGCTGTTAGCTAAAGAACTGTTAGCTAAATAACTGTTAGCTAAAAAGCTGTTAGCTAAAGAACTGTTAGCTAAATAACTGTTAGCTAAAGAACTGTTAGCTAAATAACTGTTGGCTAAAGAGCTGTTAGCCAAAAAGCTGTTAGCTAAAGAACTTTTAGCCAAAAAGCTGTTTGCTAAAGAGCTGTTAGCTAAATAACTGTTAGCTAAAGAACTGTTAGCTAAATAACTGTTGGCTAAAGAGCTGTTAGCCAAAAAGCTGTTAGCTAAAGAACTTTTAGCCAAAAAGCTGTTTGCTAAAGAACTGTTAGCTAAATAACTGTTAGCTAAATAACTGTTAGCTAAAGAGCTGTTAGCCAAAAAGCTGTTAGCTAAAGAACTGTTAGCTAAATAACTGTTGGCTAAAAGCTGTTAGCCAAAAAGCTGTTAGCTAAAGAACTGTTAACTAAAGAGCTGTTAGCCAAAAAGCTGTTAGCTAAAGAACTGTTAACTAAAGAGCTGTTAGCCAAAAAGCTGTTAGCTAAAGAACTTTTAGCCAAAAAGCTGTTTGCTAAAGAGCTAGCATATTAAAGGCTTATTCTCAGTGTGGTCTTGAACATGTGAAGGGATTTGAATAAAAGATGGTTTTATGTTTTTCTAGCAGATAAATAATACCTGCAAATCACGTAATTCCAAGAAGCAACAACCTGCTGCCGAGCCTGAGAGATACTTTCCCTTTAAATGTTTTATCAAGCAAAACAGTGTTCCTCTGAAAGTGGTTGACCACACAGACCAGAACTTATGAACAGGCACCCAAAGACTAAAGAAAACCTCTGAAAGACCTTCAGAAAGTCTGGAGAACTATTGATCAAGGCTACTTTAAAGATTACAGGAAAGTCTGGCTGCTTGGAAGGAAAGTATAAAGAAATGAAAGTGGAACAGGATTTTTTTCCTCAGTACTTTAGTTTGTTGTAGCTGGTATGAAACGCTCGCCCTTTCTGAGTCCCACAGTGTAGCCTGCATTGATCTGCTGCAAACCTCCTGGTTTCAGATACTCCAGGACACCCTTAAAGAACAGAGATCGATTCATGGTTGGGTCAAAGATTAAAATAACACATATATACATGAACAGAAAGAGAAAGGAGGCAAAACATGAGGCAGGCCAAGAAAAGCTGAGACAAAAAGAGATGTGTGGACGAGAGGGACCTGGAACAACAGCAGGCTGATGTGAGGAGGAATCAGCTGGTGATTGGAACAAATAACTAATATCTGCTGCTGAGTGATCAAAGAAAGTGCAGCTTCACACATTCACAGTTTGACTCTTAAAATGTTGTGTGTTCAGGCGTGTGAAGGGGGAACGATCCTGAGGGACTATGTTTAATCGAGTGTGTGTGTGAATATTTGGTCCAACACGCACACATGCAGCCTCACACAGCTCCTCAGGTCTGGTTTTATTGTTTGTTAGAACATCTGTGCAGCAGCTTTTAGAAGCTGGGTCTCAGGATATGGTCCCCACTTCCAGCTGTTACTCACCAAGAAACATTTCTATGTAAGTTGGCTTCGATCAGCCCTCTTCCCAGGCTTCCAGTCTGGTTCTTTTCAGTGAAAAGGAGGTAATTAGGCACAGCAGCGATGATGGAGATGGTGTTAACAGGTGATTTTCTGTCTCTTCTTTAGAGTGAAGGGTAACAACTCAAGCTTCCTTTGTGCTGAAGCCTTTTAAACACTTCCAGGAGAGCTGAAAGGTCAGCGTCTGCTCTGTGTGCCGTCTGGTCGCTGTGGAGCTGTGTCACTCCCTCGACTTGCTGACATTTCCTCCAAACTAAAACCTAATGGATAAATGCAGGTGTCTTCCTTCAAATAACCACCACCTTTTCTGGAGAGGTTTAAGAGAAATCAAAGAGCAACAGTGAGAGGAATTCAGAGTGTCAGTCTGAGAACAGAATCAGACATTTTCAGTACAAATGATCTCCAGTAAGAAGAATAACACAGTTTGTTTTATAATCACATAAAGTGACACTTTTAGTAAAGTTCCAATCCTGCTCTGATTCTTCATATTTCCTCCCTGACAGTCAGACTTTCCTGTGGATTTAGATGAAATGTTCAGGAAAGGTCAGAAATGGTCCAAAGAAGAAGTGGGTCGATTTTGAGGGGGATCTGGATCACCGTCTGGATCCAGGAATGTTTTTAAGGATTCTTCATCAATATGAGATAGAAGCTGTTACATATCAGCATGGAACTAAACAATACAGAGTGAGTTCTCAACAGGTTCTACATGATACCAGGACTGATCTGGATCAAGGACTGATCTGGATCAAGGACTGATCTGAATCAAGGACTGATCTGAATCAAGGACTGATCTGGATCAAGGACTGATCTGGATCAAGGACTGATTTGGATCAAGGACTGATCTGGATCAAGGACTGATCTGGATCAAGGACTGATCTGGATCAAGGACTGATTTGGATCAAGGACTGATCTGGATCAAGGACTGATCTGGAGTTATCTTGTTAACAGATAGACCCCAATGAGAACATAACCTCCTCCACTTCCTTGGAGGTAAATATATTTTCAGTTTAAATTACAAGAAGAACCAAGTTGCTCAACTCAACACTGTTTTTGCAGCTTTTACCTTCAGCCTGACGTTGAAGCATCAGCAGCATCTAATTGGTTGATCTCCATGTTCTTGCTGCCGTTTAATAATAAAAAGCCTTCTTTACACGTCACCTGCTTACAGCTGTAAACACTGACAGTTAAATCCTAAAACTAGAAAGGTATTCAGAGAGCGCAGATCTCCGCCAAATCTAGATTGTAATCCGGATCGCCCCCAAAATCTGATCGATTGTTCTTTGGTTCATTTCTGACCTTTCCTGAAAATTTCATCAAAATCCATCCAAAAGTTTTTGAGTTATCCTGCTAACAGACAGACAGTCAGACAGACAGACACCCGATGAAAACAAAAACATTACGTCTTGGCGGAGGGAATAAATCCTATAACAGAGGAGGTTAATAGAGACCAGCAGGGTTGTCTCTGTATAACCTCCGACCCTAATCTAGTTTAGGTAGATGAATGTAGAAACCTTTACCCTTCATCTTTATGAATCTCTTCATCTTTGTGAAATTCAAATATTCATGGAACAAAATATTTTGGATATTTTAAAGCTTTAAAACAAGAACATTCAGCTCTTTTTAGTAAGAAAGCTTTTCTTGTTTTTTATATCGCACATTGTTTTTCCATCAGAATTAGATTTTATAGAGATTTTCAAATGAAAAGTAGCTGAAAGCAGAAAAGGAGAGAAACACTGTGTGCTTTAAAGAAAAAAGAAAAAGTCAACGTTTTAAACAGGAGCAGAGAGAGCACATGGAAGAGAGGAGGAGGAGGAGGTCCTGGAGGTTAACAAGGCATGCTGGGAGCTATGTGTCATGGCTGACATGACAAGCTTGACCTTGGAGCATGCCAACACGCCCCTCTCCTCCCTTTCATACACCCATCCTTCCCCTCCCCACCTTCCTCTCCCTCCTGTGTTTCACATAAAGCTGTTTTAACACTGATCAAACTGATGCTGCAGGATACGGTGCAACGCCGTCCTGATGTTCTCACGACGAGAATGACAGAACGAGACTCCAGCTCAGTTTGTTCAGGCACCAAGAATAAACACAGTCTGTAAATCTGTATCCAAAACCAATTAAAGGAGTTAACTTAGATTATTAAATGTGGACTTTTTGTGATCTGTCAGAATCAATCTCATGTCACAAGTTGATTTCACTCCATTTCACACCTCAGTTTGATTTAAGATTTGGGGGTTCAGCTGGACACATGCTGGTCCTGGTTTAGCAGCATCACCTTCATCATCATCATCATCAATTTATTTATAGAGCAGATTTAAAAACTGCAGTGACGCAGACCAAAGTGCTGTACACAAATAAAAACAACAAATACAGAGATAAAAATAAACATAATATAAAAACAAACATAAAAACAATAAAATAAGGTCAGCAAGGGGTTAGACTGCCCCAACAGAGTTAAAAGCCAGAGAATAAAAGTAAGTCTTTAAACGGATCTTAAAAATACTAAGTGATGGGGCGAGTCTGACCATCAGGGGGAGCTGGTTCCATAAACTAGGGGCGCAAACTGAGAACGCCCGCTCACCGCGCGCCTTATAGCGGGCTGGACGAACCTGCAGCAAGTGCTGCTCAGAGGACCTCAGGGAACGCCTCGGGACATAGGGACAGAGAAGCTGCGCCAAGTAGGGTGGCCCGAGCGCATGCAAAGATTTAAAAGCAAATAAAAGGATCTTAAATTTAATCCGATAGCGGATTGGCAGCCAGTACAGGGTGATATGTTGTTTCAAAGTAGTCCCAGTTAAAAATCGTGCAGCAGCATTTTGTACTAACTGGAGATGAACTATTGCATACTAGACCTTCACTGTAGAAGCGCCAGTAACGTATAACATCACCAGTCATGTCTGCATTCATCATTCTTAAATATTTGCACACTCAGCAGCATATTTACATGAATCAACAAGACTGGAGGGGGCGGGACTTAAACCTTGGAGCGGAACCAGCCACTGGGGGGTGTGTGTTTTGTTTTCACTTCCGCATTATGCTACAAGGTCTAATTAAAATAAAAGTGACGTGACCAGCTTGACTGATGAACAACCAGCTCTGTTCTTGTTTCATTTATTTAAGGGACCAGATGGAGAACCCTCACATGTAAAGAGATGCAGCCTCAGCTTTTATTTGTTCAGTCACAGTCAAACTTCAGTTATATTTTAATTAAACCCAATTAAGTTTTTATCACTTTAATGTTCCAGACAAATAATGAACAATCAGGCTGTTTATTGGCGTTCTGTCAGAATCTGAGTGCATGTGTGTGAAATAAAGTCATTATGTTTTGGTCTGAGCTGGTTAATTGGAACATGAAGTTCTGTGTTAACCAGGATTTATCAATCTAATTACAAACAGTATCATTAGAGACTTTTGAAGGCAGCTGTATTAAATATGTTGGATGTTTGTAGTATCACCATTATTTTAACCTTTTATTTTGAAAGATAACGTGTGTGTTTCTAACTCAGTGTTTTCACACATTAATCAGTATGGGGGTGGATCTGTGTCGTGTATTTGGTGGACTGTTTTCCCAGAGATTAGACCAGTGTTGACTCTGTTACCTTTAGCTGCTCCGTTAATTAGAGCATTATCATTCATTAGTTCCAACTGCTAATGAAAAGCCACTCTTAATTGGCAATACAAAGATAATTCTCTCATTAATTGTGTGGATAACGAGGAGGCCCAATAAACCTTGATTAGCTGGTTAACCAGGACAGTTAGCTTTATA
Organism: Pachypanchax playfairii; assembly: GCA_006937955.1. Lineage (NCBI taxonomy): Eukaryota > Metazoa > Chordata > Actinopteri > Cyprinodontiformes > Aplocheilidae > Pachypanchax > Pachypanchax playfairii. Next base: position 410,133 of record SSNP01000129.1, on the reverse strand, counting down.
ATGAGGGCCAACACAGAAACATAATGTGATGAGCCTTTTACACACATACAGGATCATTACCCTGATGGTCTGTAACAAAGTCTGATGATATTCTGGATTAACCAATTTGTTTTTCACCCCTTTCTCTCCAGCTGGGACAACAACTGAACCGTCCCCTCAAGTCCCGCCCCCTCCTGAGGCTCAGCCAGTAGAAACCAAGGCTCCTGAGGAGGAAATGGACGTGACTGATGATGACATCACAGCAGGTAGGAGCAACAAAAACCCTAAAACAAGTAACAATATTTGGTTTGTTATAGAAGGTTTAAACTGACTCGTGGGGTAAAAAGCAGCTCGTATCTAATCTTTGAGTATTTCTTTATATAAAAATAAGGTTGACTAACATTTTTCTGCAAGTTCAAGGTGAGAACATCAGAGTTTACTAAAGAACGCACATTATTTAAGCAGCAAATCAGCGCACGGTGAAATGAAAGCAGTGTATTCAGGAGGAATGATGGTGCTGGTTGAGGTGTAAAATGAATGATTTTCCCCAGTGACCCGAACAACCTCATCTGGTGTAAATCTAAAGAACTCGTTTATCATTTATTGGCAGCTGAATTCAGACGTTTTGCTCTGCTGAATCTGTGTGTAGGTTAAACACGGAGTGTGCTGTCACCTGAACGGTGGTAAAAGCAGATTATTGTTGTATCTCCCACATTCACACCGAGGTGAGGTGAGAAACGACTGACACCTGCACCACAGGTGGAAACACAACCCTTTCCAGTCCATTTCTTTGTCACATTCCCCTGAAAGTGTGACGCAGACTCCACTTTTAATCAGAAAATGTCTCGTTTTTACTCACCGTGGCTGCTGGATTATTACAGTATAACATCTGATTGAAGTCTGAAGGATCCCAGAATGAGACAGAAATAAAAACAGTAAATAAATTAGAATATATCTGTCACTGGAATGCAGGAACATTCTCCCTCCGCCTCGTTCTTCCTCCATCCATCCTTCCCTCAGACGAGTCAATATCACAAATGTATCTGACAATTTATCATTTCTCTCAGCTCATTTTTCTCCTATTGACAGCTGCATCTCTTTACTTTCTCCAGTTAGTCTCTGAAGAATTAAATCTGTGAACAGATCCCTCAAATTCTGCCAGATCTGATCTCGTGTCTTCTGCAGAACTTTTCTTTTTGTTTCTCCATTTGCTGAAAAAGAATTCACGCTCTTATTTTTTTTTTTTTATCTGGTCATTATTAGATTTAAAAATAAGATGAATAAACAATCAGAAAACTAAAACTGATGGTATATTACATTTATTTATTTATTTTTATTTTACCACTGGAGCACCTTGATTCTTCAGTCCCTCTGTTTGGATCTTGGTTCTGATTTGGTTCTGCTGACGGACAGATGGACTCACATCTGACTCTAGAACACTTTGGGATCTGTGTCCAGATCCTGATGCTGCTCGAACCATCATCTCTGAGCTGTCATGTTGTTTTTGGTGTGAAGAGGCACGTCGTAAACCTTCTAAACCTGCTCAGTTTGTTCTTGTCTGACTTGTTTCATCATGAACCTTCTACCTGAAGCCCAGAGAGTCTGACATGAAGCTCAGACCCAGTGTGTGAACAGAGACGGTAACAAAAGCAGAGGAGAAGACAAAGACATGACAACAGTCATTTGGTCACTTGGCTTCAGGCAGTTTCCACGGCGATAGACTTATCACATCAGTCTGTTGTCTCCTCGTCACTCGCACACACACACACACACACACACACACGCACTGTTCTCGATGTGATGACATTTGTTGCTCAGTGCTGCAGTTGCAAAACCTCCGAGCTCTGACACACACACACACACACACACACACACACACACACACACAAGTGTGTTTTGGTATCCTTATGGGGACCGTCCATTGACTTCCATTGATTTTAGTAACTAGATTTATACCTAACCCAAACCCTTTTACTAACCTTAACCATTACTGATCTATAACTAACCCTAAGACTAACTAAAACTCTATTCACACCATACCTATAAACCTAACCCCTAACCCTAAAAAGGGGAGTCCCCCTCATGGGGACCAGGCTTCGGTCCCCACAAGAACCCTCGGACCCCAGAAAGATAGTAAAAGTCAGGAAACGGGTCCCCAGGAGGTCAGAAATACAAACCCACACACACACACACACACACACACACAAGTGTGTTTTGTTATCCTTATGGGGACCGTCCATTGACTTCCATTGATTTTAGTAACTAGATTTATACCTAACCCAAACCCTTTTACTAACCTTAACCATTACTGATCTATAACTAACCCTAAGACTAACTAAAACTCTATTCACACCATACCTATAAACCTAACCCCTAACCCTAAAAAGGGGAGTCCCCCTCATGGGGACCAGGCTTCGGTCCCCACAAGAACCCTCGGACCCCAGAAAGATAGTAAAAGTCAGGAAACGGGTCCTCAGGAGGTCAGAAATACAAACCCACACACACACACACACACACACACACACACACACACACACACACACACACACACACACACACACACACACACACACAAGTGTGTTTTGTTATCCTTATGGGGACCGTCCATTGACTTACATTGATTTTAGTAACTAGATTTATACCTAACCCAAACCCTTTTACTAACCTTAACCATTACTGATCTATAACTAACCCTAAGACTAACTAAAACTCTATTCACACCATACCTATAAACCTAACCCCTAACCCTAAAAAGGGGAGTCCCCCTCATGGGGACCAGGCTTCGGTCCCCACAAGAACCCTCGGACCCCAGAAAGATAGTAAAAGTCAGGAAACGGGTCCTCAGGAGGTCAGAAATACAAACCCACACACACACACACACACACACACACACACACACACACACACACACACACAGCTCAGAAACACAATGTTGAAGCATCTAAACTACAACAAACACTGAAAGATAAATACTAATATTAATATTAAATCAGATCAAATAAACATTTATCAGTAAAATCCACTAAACTTTATTAACGTTACATCTTATTGTTTTTCAGCAGGATTATTTAGATTTATACAGTAAAATGAAACTGTAGATCAGTTTTGTGGTTCTACACTAGAGGGAAGGTTTGTTCTACAAACCCATACTGTCTCACATCCTTAGCTCCTGAAGGAGACGCTGACCCCAGTGGGTCAAAGGTTCCTGTTGGACAGAAACCTCTCAGTCCCTGAACTGTCTTCACTCTTTGACACAGATACAATCTGGACTGGACGTCTCTGCCTCCTTCTGTTGTTGAAGAGTGAAGCCTGGTGGTTCGTTTACAGACACTGACATGTTGTATTTTAGAAACTAGAGTCTGTACACGAACAACCTGGTGCTTAAAGCCCCGCCTCTTCACCTGCTTGAGGTGAGGCTGTTATTTAACATGAAATCTGAATGAATGAGGGAAACATCTGGAAAAATGTCCAAGGTGTGTTTTAATACGAAGTCAGGACAATGTCCCCTTCATTTACACGGAGGACACAGGACATGAGACAGCACATGGACTTCCAGGTTCTGGATCCAGGTCTAGAGTTCTGTGTTGTTGTCACAGAGCTGAGTGGTGTCAGGTGGAACATAGAGGTTTGTTCATTTTCCTCCTTAATATCTGTCCTAACACCCCCCCCCCTCATCCAGAGAAAGGGGTGACAGAGGTCACAGGTCAAAGGTCAGACTGACCCTCACCTCTCTGTGTCATTAGCCCAGTTGTGATTTGGTTAGCTGAAATGCCGAGCTCCTTCACTAATCTGATCTGGGGGTCCTGGGGGGTCAGCGGGGTCAGATCAGGTTTCTCCTCACAGCAGATTGAACTTATGAGGAGATAAATGTTCTGAGCTGTGGCTCTGATTGTTTCTGAAGACTGTGTGTAACTGTCTGGGACTCAGCTGCTGTTCGGGACTGTTATTGTATTACAGGCAGAAGCTGTCGTCCGATTATTAATCATGTACAGGAATGTTTTTCTAATAGCTCTAAAATAAAAATGACAGTTTTTATCATGACGAGACTCGGAGGTTTTCCAGTACTGCATCCAAAACAACAATATGTTCTGGTGTGTTTGGATTATTTATTTACTGTTTATAGGAAAATCAAACCTTGAATTGAATTTTTAATGCTAATGTTGAAGCAGTGACTCACTGTCACTTTGAAGAAAAAACAAATCCTACATCAGAAATGTTCAATAAAGAATAAAGTGTTAGAAGCAGTGGGCGAACAAAGAAACCCAACCAGGCAGCTCCTCATCCCATAATGGGATTTACACATAAAACTAATAATCCTGCCATTTTTTTAAAGCGACATTATTAGATTTCCTGACCATGAAACATTTTGAATCACTCTGATATTCTTAGTTTAATAGTTTCCTGATCACTCCCAAAATCTGCTTCATTAGTCATCAACTCATTCTCAACCAACACAGACAAGTAAATAAACTTATACCACTATAAACTGAATCTCCTTGGTGTAAGCTAGTATTTATATGATATACTATCATATATTATTTAAAACTATATTTATTTGTGATGTTTTTCATTCTCTAGTTGAAATCTAATTCTGGCTGAAAGCTGTGATTTATCTGTGCAGCAGAGGAGCGCGTCACTGAGCCGCAGCAGCTTTAATAAAAACTAATTCCTCCTTTATGAAGACGCTGTGTGATGAAGGCCGTCCGCCGTCGCTGCATTAGTGAAATGAACAGCCATTTTTCACACCAATCCATTACCTGAACTAATGTGACGGCCACAACGTGCTGAAAACATTAGGTGTATTAAAAAGGTGTCGGATGGTGAATTAAACTGCAAAACAAACACATAACTGATAACGAAGGACAAAATGAGACCTGGAGCTTCTAACGGCACCAAACTGAGTGAGACAGAACTCAGACTTCCTGTTTATCTTCCAGCTTTTGTTTTGACAGTTAAGTGTTTGCTCATAACTCCGCCCCTCTCATAACGAAACACCTCAGTGTTTGTTCATCTTTAATAACAGTTTAACTGAAATTATTAATTATTTTTTACAGCTTCATTTTTCTCAGTAACCGGGATATTTACCATCATTTAGTTTAGAAACGATGATTCAATATAAGAAAAGAACAACTTGGTTTTGTCCTTCTCCTCTGAACTCATGTGCAGTTGGTTTGTGGTTTCTCATGTGGACCCCCCCCCTCCCCCCAGACTTCCCCCATATCGTCTAATTGAAGCCCAGTGTTCTACAGATAGCTGCTCTGTCTGTGTCTTAAGATGGTAAAATACACTTAACCTTCAAATAGACTGAGCCGGTGGAAGGGCAGCAACCGTTTCAGGACTCAAATCTTTTTTCTTTATCAACTTAATTGTGTTTTCAATTATTTCTCCAGATTTCAGTCTCCTGACATTTGCTGTAAGGACGACGTCCTCTCCCCTTTCCGTCCCCAACAACACCATTATTTCTTTGTTTTACTGAACATCTGTCTTCAAATGAAAACCCGTCTCACACTCAGCAGGATCCAGACTAGAATTTTACTCTTTTTTGACTTTTTATTCTGTTTCTTCAGCATGTTGTTTTATTTTTCTCCCACAGCACTTCCCTTTCATTTACTTTCTCCTCCTCCCTTCCTTGTTTCTCACATTGTTTCTTATTGATCTCCTCCCTCATTCCCTGGTGATCAGGTTTTACCAGTCTCCCATTGATTACCAATGGAGGCAGAGCCCAGGTGCATGATGGGAAGCTTGTGGGGTTGCAGCTCTAGGTGGGAAAGATGGGAAGGTTGTTGGTTTAATTTCCCCAATAAAAAAACGTTTAAGTTTCTTCTAGTTCATAACACGAATTAATTCAAGGTCTAGAGAAAGTCCAGCTTCATAATTACACAAAAACATCTGGATTCATTATAATAAGTTGTCAGATTCATTAAGTTATTAAATTCTAATTAGTTAAAGTTTTTATCTAAAGATTCAGCAGCACCAACAGGAAGAAACCATCAGAACCAGAACCAGGATGAGTTCTGGTGGACCCGCTGGGGTCTGAGAGGACAGAGACAAACACAGATGGATTTGAGCCGCTCGTCGTTTCTATAGAAAGAGAAACTGAGTTAAAGTTAATAACAGCAATAATAATAAATACAAACATGGAGAGTAAAGAGAGACGACTGAGTGAAGACATGTGGACAGTATGTCCTCCAGCAGTCTGAGACTATAGCAGCATAACTAAAGGGATGGATCAGGAGAACCTCTAGCAGACTGAGACTATAGCAGCATAACTAAAGGGATGGATCAGGAGAACATAAGCTAATAGAGTTTCTGTCTGATGGTTGTACAGGAGAGGAACCTGATAACTAAAAGCTCCTCCTCCTGTTCTCCTTTTAGAACCTCTAGGAACCAGAAGCAGACCTGCAGTCTGAGAGTGAAGTGTTCTGTTAGGAACATCTGGAACAATAAAATCTTTAAAGCTACAACATATAAGAATTAGACCTTGTCAAATCCGCATCCTGCAGTTCATGTAGAAAAAACATCTGTTCTCAGCCCCTCCCCCCCCNTGTGGACCAACCCCTCCCCTCCCTGATTTTTCTGTTGGTTTGCCAGTTCTGATGTTGATTCTCATTTAGTTTTTCTTGTATTTGTAAAATGTTTGGGAATGTTCAGTGTTGAGTTTTACTAAGTGTGTTTGAACGCCTCATCACGTGCAGCTCAGCTGATCAGTAGGAAGGATGTGGTGGTTTCTTACTTTTTACTGCTGCTCGTTGTGGAATTCCAGCTGCTTGTGTTGAAGACTTGGCAGCCTTGCAGACTCACATGTGATTCGTTATGGAACCAGGAAGTCTGGACGTGTAAATAATGATTCTGGTCCGGACAGAAACTAGAGACCACCAGCTGACTGAGATCCAGATCTGTTACAATGTGACTTTATTTTAAACATCAGTGGGACGTTAAACTGTTGTGTGAATATTTACCTGTAAAATTCTTACATACTGGATCTTTAATATAAGATGGGTCCTGGTTGTTTAGATCTTTGTTTAGAATTTTAATTTAATCAAAACGATGTGGAAAATTGTTTAACACATTTAAAACATAAGAGCGTGAAAATTATTTGTTTCTGATAGCATAATTAAACTGTTAGTTAAATCCTGTCACTCAGTGAGGTCATTCAGTAGATGAGTTAAAGTTCAACTGCATTTAAACTTAAACAGCGGAGGCATTATCAAAGAAAACATACAGAAATAAATAAATCACTACCTCAAAAATGAGATTTTTTTAAAAACCTTATTTGATTCTATATTATGTCAGGAATGTGTAACTACACAATATTGTTTTAATAGTGAAACAAAGCGTCCTCCTAAAGGTCACTCCTCCTCATCGGTTGAGTGACATTTCAGGTCTTTTTTATGACATATCCATTATTTTACAGAGATTAAGCTGATACGTTGACTCCACAGGTTGTTGCATTACAGCGTTCTGCCTTTCCTTTAATACATTCCTTCCTTTATGGATAATGTCATTTCAGCCAGAACGCCTTTTTATCCTGATCCATTTCTCGTTTTTATGAAGATTTAGCTGTGCAGAGGCGAGTACAGAGAGGAGCTTCTCTGTCCTCCTCTTTAGTTTATTGGGTTATGTTTGGGAGTAGGTTGGCCAACAAATAGGATTTAGATGCAATGCTATTATAATAGATCTGCTGGCTGCGAAGGAAGCAGATCGATAGGTTTCCAAAATCAATCAGTACCTCCGCGCGGCAGCAGAGAGGCTGCAGGTACGTACTGTCAGGAAGTGAAGCAGCATCTCTGCTGAAAACCTCACAGATGATTCAAGTTCAGGGCGTCTCAAAGTCCTTAAAAGCTTTTAGATTAAAAGCCAAAAATTCAAGTTCATAAGCCACTAAAAAATATCACCTTCGTCTTCTAAAAATAAAAAACACAAAGTTTTATTTTTCTGTTTACAACTTTTCTCTTTTGGATCCTGAAATCCTGGAAGTAATTCTCTCATTAAATTCAATTTAAAATCTCTTTTCTATTGTTTCAAATAAGTAAACATTTAAAAGCACAAACTACAAATTAAAGTTTATTTTCTTTTTAAAGATATTAATCAAGATTTTAAGAGAAGAATGTGAAACAGAAACTACCGACCAGATCGAGCGGAACCGGTCTGTTCAGGTTTCAGAGTCCGTTCATCACACCTTCCAGCAGCATCACAGGCGTGAGATTCTGAACAAGGTTCTGTTGGTAAACTTTGAGTTCTGGCATTCATGTTACATTGATATGTGTTTAGTATCAGAGTTACAACCAGCGCAGCGGAGAGACGACTGTTCTCAGTGATGCAGGACTGTTTGTGTATCATTTCTTTTGTCTGGAGCTCAAATTGATAAACTTGTTTTATTTAGTGAAAACAGCAACGAGTAGCAAGAAACACTGTTGTTTCATTCTGATAATCACACATCAGAACAGTCTGTGTATTTAATATGGTATGTAATAAATATTTAAATAGGTATATTTAAAAGTTGAATTTAACAGTTTAATACAAAATGAATAATCATGTCTTCTTCGTGGGTTTAAAAACAGCAGCAGCTCTTAAAGAACATCATAAACTTCCTGGTTTCTGTCAGATGTTTAGATGCTTCAGTAACTCGTTCATCTCGACCTGCAGCTCGCTGTCAGGAACCGGTTCTGTTCCTGTTTGTGGTGGAATGTTTTATTCAGATCTGACTGTGATGAGAAAAGCTTCAGATTATACTGATGAGTGTGTTTCTGCTGTTACATCATCAGAGGATTCTAAAAGCAGGAGCATCTCTCTCCTCCTGAATCAGGCTCATGGGGTTCACATACTTTATATTTTTTGTTAACTTATACTTTCTCTGGAAACCTAAACTTTTTAGTGATTCTGTTTTGGAGACCATATCTAATTCTGTTATCTACTGGCCCAGTCTGGCCCGGGGATGGATGCCATCTGTAATCCATTTATCAGTGCCGGCCGCTGGGCCTTCTTCCAAATGACAGCTGGCCTTTAGAAATCTCATTATGAAGAACAACAGTATGGAAATATGGAGGGAGGGAACTCATGAGCTCTGAAAAATAAAAAGTAGTCAAGAAAATATTAAACGCAGCTTGTATCAAATACATTTCCAGTCTCCAGTGATCAGATCGTAAAGTTAAGTATGTTCTAGGTTCTACAGATCAATCGGATCAGGACAGAACCTGGAGGCATTTTCTGAGGCAGAAGTTGAGCTGATCAGGAATCAGATAAACGTGTTGACAGCTCTCATTCTGGGCTGTATGATTGTTTGTTTACTGCATCAGCTGATGAAGCCACTCGTTGGTTTAATGAAGAACGCAGCAGCTAAATTAAACTTTGTCTACCTGCAGCTGGAAACTGCATCACCTCCCGTTCACACACCTGCTTTTACTCACCTGACTGGAATCCATGGATTTAAAATGAAAGCTTCTCCGGCACGTTTACACGGTCAGCTGTTGCTCATTTTGTCAAGGTGCAGAATAAGTTCTGATGGTCTTTTAGATGCTCTGAGACCTTTAACCAACAACTAACATTTAAACAGCATAAAAACACAAAAACAACCAATCACAAGCTTTCACACACAATTAACACTTAAAAGTTGAATCTCACTTAAACCCCTCCCACTTAGCCCCGCCCACTTTACACCTCCACACCAAGCGTTTGAATTACCATGAAGAGAATGAGTGAAGTGGTTCGAGTGTCTGATGCTGCAAGAGAATCTCTCCTCAAACAAAGTGTCACACTAATTTAAAAAAAACATATATATATATTTTTTAATTATTTATTTATTTATTTTTCTTTCCCCAAGACAAACTCAAACTCATCTGGAAAAACAAAATGTGTTGATGATAGACTGAACTCTCCATCAGGAAGCCGACTGTAATAATGTTTGTGACTCCAACCGAAGACTTTGGAGTAATCTTGAGAAGTGTTGTGCTTTGGTACCCGACTGGATGTTTCTGATCAATAATGTTACCAGATTTACTATAAAACACTTAATGCCCACAGAGTCCTTTACATTAAACTGTAAAATCAGCAGGACACAAATATGAATGTGTTCTTGAAACCAGAACGTCCTCTTTGGTTCTTGTTCCCTTTAAGTCTGATCTCGTGTTTAAATCAGCCTCAGACGTCTTCAGCCTTTGATCTGGGAACGCCTCTAGTGTAGAACCGGATCATAGATATATTAGGAAATCTGATTTCTGGTCAGATTTTAACATCTGCTGCTCACTGATAATTTTGATGTGTCTCAGGGATCTGAGTGGAGACCAGAGGTCTTTTAATTTCTGACTATCGGTGGGAGGCGTGTTGTAACCACAGTTTTACATCATGTCGAACAGTGAAGCCATCGCTTTTGTAGGAAACGAGTTCTTGGTCCCCTCAAATATAAATCTATAACCACAGTGTGCTCGTTCATCCACACACACACACACACACACACACCCTCCTGGTGTTCTGTATGAACTCCTTATTGGGCTTTTGATCCAAAGTGTGTCAGGAGCTCTTATCTCCTACTGTGTAACACACATTAGTGATTCGCACACAGACTGAAGCACCTCCCCGCTGAGCTGACCCTGTCGCACACGCTCTCACAAAGGAGGTTATTTTGAGGTCGCCTCTGCGAACACAATGAAAAGGCACGCCCACACACACACGCACACACACAGGGAGGCTGCACGTGTCCAAAATCTGTCCAGAAGTCTGTGAACACGACTGACTGTCTGCGTATAAATGTGTTTGCACTGTGACTAAAGGCTTTCAGAGTGACAATAAGACGTGTGTGTGCGTGTGTGTGTATGTGTGGGTGTGTGTGTGTAATGATTACTACCAGGACAATAGAAGTGTGCCTGCTCAGTTGTTATCAGCTCACTGGAGGCTCAGAGGCCAGCAGCGTTTTTTAAAACTTCTTTCACGCTGAAAAGAAAGAAATGAAAAGGTAAAAAGAAAAGATTCCCTCCTCTCTCTCCTTTTATCTAAAATATCTTAACAATCGGACGCCATCTTTAGATGGAGAAATAGCTGGGTTCAGATTTTGACTGTGAAAAATTTAGGGTTTTTTTCTGGTTTCTACCAAATAAATAAAAGTGTTTACAGCAAGTGAGTTTTTGTGTTATAAATGTTAAAACATAAAAGCTCAAAAAGCCAATGATACTATATAATATGAATGATTAAAAACAAGATGGCAGCAATGAAATATGTTCTATTCTTCTGATCTTTGGTCAAATTAAACCTGCTTTGATGTGATTGGATGGTTGAGGTCAGTCAGGATACATGCTCCGCCCCTTTTTAGGTCAAAGCATTTCCTTCACTTTCAGTCCACTCCAACAGAAAATGTTCCACCTGTTTTTGTTTTTTCTCTCTTGGAATTTTTCTCTTGCTGGAAGTTTAAACATGTAAACAAACAGGTAGTCGTCATGCGTGTTCAGTTTCCAGGAGTCAGAAAGCACAAACTGAAACTAATATGATGGTAAATAACAAATAAACTGAGACATAATTAAGACTCTTCATGACTGTTGCAATGTGACCCAGTGAGTCATGAATGTTTCTAGTATTTACATTTAACAAATAAACATCACATTAAACAGCAAAGCAGGAACTGCTCACACTGAGTCATTATTTATTAACAGAAACTGAATTAAAGTTTAAATTAAGAGAAATATTTTGTCTTAAAGTTGCAGCGATGCATTTCACAGATAACAACCAAAGACTCGAGTGTTGTGTTATTTGATTCTACTTCCTGATGGAGAAAAACACAGAAAAAAATCTGTGGATTGTGTCAAAACAGGAACTTTTTTTTTCAGATTGATTTTATTTTGTAGTATTTTTTAAAACATCATATTTGTGTGAGAGATGAACCACATCAGCTCATCGGTAAACATGTATAAACCTTTTCCTCAGCAGGAATCAGCTGTTAGTAACTCATGATGCTTTTATTTTGTGTCCTCTCCAGGCTGTCTGTCCAACCTTCCACCAAACGCCAAGAAGATATCCAACTCTTATGAGGAGCGGCGAAAACAAGCCACCGCCATCGTGCTGCTCGGAGTCATCGGGGCTGAATTTGGTGCCGAGATCGAACCTCCCAAAGTTCCGGGCCGAGCTCGAGCGGGTGGACAGGTGCCCGAAGGGTTTGGACTGACGAGTGGCGGCTCGTCCAACTACTCCTTGGCGAGACACACTTGTAAGTGCAGAAACACGTTGTGTTTGTGTTGCAGGTCGTCTCACAGCGATACAACCCGCTGCTTCGTCTGGTTTATTGATTCAGTTTGTGTTTCACTGCTAAACTTACGGAACAAGTTTCTTCTTTATGTCTGAGTTCTGCTGACTTGTCTGCTCAGATACAACGTCGTGGTTCTGCTCCGGACTGGTTCAGTGGTTCTGGTCCAAAGTTTTCCTTTATACAAAACTTAAACCTCCACAGCAGAGAAAGTGGAAACTTGGATTAGAGGTGAGGAGAGGAGCCATTGATTTTAAACCACCAAGCCTGACACCTTAAGGAGCTCGGCGCTGATTCCCACTGATACTCTGAGCCCAGACACTAACACGCTGTGCCGACAGCGTTGGACCTCGGAGGGCATCAAACCTGCACTAAGCAGGACCAGTCTTCCATCTCACTGCTCCCAGGCTGGGATTGGCTGCCTCTGGGGGCGTCCGCCCAGCGACAGAACCTGAGCTCCCACTGATAGGCTGTGGAGCGTGATGCCTCGTGGCTGGACCTGAACACAGCAGTAAACTCACCTGAGTGGACTCAATAAACAACCTCACATACAAGATGAAACCCAGTCCAGAATGATCTCCATCCAGATGTTCCTTAATGATGAGGAAGGAACTTACATTTATTTATTTAACCTAAAAGTTTAAACATGTTCTTCTAACACCTGAAGACGTTCTAACAGTGAAGACACCAGGTGATGAAGAGTTTTACATGTTCAAGTTGAAGCTTATTGAACATACAGTTGTTGGTTTTCCTGTTTTATTTCCTTCTGGGATGGCTCGTGTCTGCAGCGTCTACGCTTGTTCTCCCTTCTCTTCCTCACCTGCTTCTTCCTCCTCCGTCTGTTTGTTTGCACTCGTTCAGTCACCTGTTTTTTTCTCGGTTATGAAATTGAAGGACAGATTGTTGTTGTTGACTTGCAGCCCGGTGCGTGATGAATGAGAGCTGTCCACCCTGTGAGAGGAGGGTACAGTAGTTTCTACAGCAGAGCAGGGATTGATGTTTCCACAGAGGTGGGGGGGGGGGGGGGGGGGGGGGGATGGAGGTATGATGACAGCAGGAAGGCAGGATAAGGGACATCAGTGTTCAGTCTGTGGACGGCGGTGCACACAGTTAAATGTCACAAACCCTGATCCGTCTGAGGCCCGTTCGCCATCAGCTGTGGCATTTTCAAACATTTATGAAAGCTAATTGGAAATTGAGTTTTACTTCATTTTGTAGAGAAGTCAAGAGGGAAATGTTTGAAAAGAAATCTCGATTAAATTTAACTCTGACATCGTGACTTCAGTCATCAATATGTTGCTGCTGGTTGTTTGTGAAGTTCTTGATCGTTTTAGATGATAAATAACTGAGTAGATCTAAACGAGGCTGAACATCTGTCGACTCTGAGTTTTTCATTAAAGTTGTGTTTTTTTTGTTTTAGTAATTGTTGCTTCGGAGAAACTAAAACTGAAGAATTTTCCTGCTTTTTAATCAGTTGCATAAACGACAAAAACCTTTTAGTTGTTTAAAGAACTGTCTCGCCTTCGCTCGTCATCTGAAACCACGATGTTGGGTCTTCAAGTCCTGCAGCCTGCAGGTCCACTGAACTGCCTGTGTGCACCACATCACCACGGCAACGGTTGATTCTTTCATATGTTGACCGTTATGAGGCTGTTACCACCTCGCCTAGCGGCTGAAGTCCCAGGAAGGCAGCCGCCGCCTCGGCTCGAGATGACCAGGACCCGTCTCAGACCCGTCTCGCACCCGTCTCGCACCCGTCTCGGACCCGTCTCGGACCCGTCTCGGACCCGTCTCGGACCCGTCTCGGACCCGTCTCGGACCCGTCTCAGACCCGTCTCGGACCCGTCTCGGACCCGTCTCGGACCCGTCTCGGACCCGTCTCGGACCCGTCTTGCACCCGTCTTGCACCCGTCTCGGACCCGTCTCAGACCCGTCTCAGACCCGTCTCAGACCCGTCTCAGACCCGTCTCAGACCCGGCATGAACTGTTTTGGAAAAGGGGTTAATGTGTTAATTACTGTAGGATTAACTGCTATTTAATTGAGTATTTACAAATTGTCGCAGCATTTCAGACTCATTCTGACGTAAATATCACTTTTTCTGTCTCGGTATTGTGTTTTTTTATCATTTTCTCTGCAGCCAGTTTAATCCAGCTCTCATCCACTAACCAAGTCCCCGGCATTGATTTACCTTCACCTCTCATTTATGCTCAAACACAGGCAGATAAAGAGAACGGGGGCAGCTGGGGGAAGAAAGCACAAAGCCTGTTAGAGCTCGTTTCAGCCTGGTACATTTTAGACATCACTAATCTGTCAGTATTTCACACTCACACACCTCCCTCTCTCCCTCTCTCCCTCCCTCCCTCTCTCCCTCCCTCCCTCGTGCTCTAATCAGCCCCCGTCTGTTAATGGAACGTGTTTACTGCCTGAACTAACACCTCATTACAGCCAAGTGATGTTTTGTCGGTAGCTGCAGGTTCATTCAGGTCCAGAATCGCCTTTAAACAAAGACCTCTGCTTGAGAAATGGATCGCTCATTTCCTGCTCGCTAATTATGGGGGCGGAGCTTCACATTTCAGTTTCTTAGCAGCTGATTGTTGCCGCCCATTTAGTTTCATTAGTATGAATACAACACACCTGCTGGTTTGGTTATGATGTAACATTTATACTGTGTAAAATCTTTTTCTTTTAAAAATCTTTTAAAATTTATTTTCTGTTCATAAGAAAAAATGTAATTATATGAAATTGTAACTGTAAAAATGTGCATTTATTTATATTATTAGAATAAAACACAAAAATCAAATCCCTAGTAATTTAATGACCAGGACTGAAAACTGGGTCATATTAGGCAGAAAAATATTAAAAGTAAAACTAGATTTAGTGGAGGTCAAAGGTCAAACAGCTGATATTTATTATTATCTGTATGTTTATCAGGTTTTAGCTGAAGCTGCTGTTTGTTTAGTTCACCTGGTCATCACATGATCTTCTGAACGTTATCTGTTCACCAGAATCGTTCACTCTGACAGCCCCCCGTAATGTTTATCACTGTTAGCGCTCCATCGGAGTTTAATGTTCATACTCTGTGAAGCTAACTGTATTAACCTGCTGCTGTGTGCTTCTGTTTTCCATCCAGAACGCCGTGCGTGTGTGTACAGATGTTAAACCAATAAGGGCGTGGGGGGGGGTGTGTTTACCATTTAAGGTAGGCTGATGATGAAATGCCAGGAGATGCAGGAGATGTGATTAGCTGAGCATCTCTGGAGATGTGAAGACCTTTAAAGTCCTCTCAGGAAACAAACTAAAGCAAATCATCAGCTCTATATTTCATGTTTCTTCATCTTATGACTTTTTGCATTTTAAGTGAAAATACTAAATTGATTTTTGAGCAAACAATAGAAGAAGAAATGATTCCCCTGAAAGAAGATGCTCTTCCATTAAAAGATGACCAAAAATCTGCAGCTTGAACCGAGACCCTTTAAATCAACATCTTGGTGTATAAAAAAAAACCTGATTCATGCTCATCTGCATTTCTCTCTTTTTTAATTTACATGAAGAATCTTTTAAAATCTCTGAATTTTAAGCTTCAACAGGCAACGAGAGAGTGTGAGGGTGAAGGAGGGGAGCCACGCGTTCTTATGTGGGTGTATGTCTTCAGGGAGGGAGAGTGTTATTGAGAGATTGGAGGGCGGGGGGGTGGGGGGGGTGGTTTAATGGTCAGTCTATCCCCACAGAGACTGGCTCAAATGTCAGGTCAGCTATGAAGTGACCCCCCCACCACCACCACCACACACACACAGCTGGCTGTCTCGCAGCTCATTTTCACCCAAATCTCATTTAAAATGTTCAGATTTGTTTCTGTTTTAAGGATTTCACGTCTTCCATGTTATTCAGATCGAAGCCGCTGATTATCTTCAGGAACAAGGTCTCTGATGGACCTTTTCTTTCCAACATGTTTGGATTCAGAATCTGTTTAAATGAAACTGAGGACTTGAAAGGAGCAGCTAGAAGAGCTTCAGTGTTTGATGTTTAATGTGTTTTCAAGGTTTAAACTGTTTAAATTGGAACATGAGGGGAGAATAATAAACCTAAATGAAGTTGTGGTTCTTCTGTGTGCAGGTAAGGCCCTGACCTTCCTGCTGCTGCAGCCTCCCAGCACAAAGCTACCTGCCCACAGCACCATCCGCCGCACCGCCATCGATCTGATTGGTCGAGGCTTCACCGTCTGGGAGCCTTATATGGACGTGTCCGCGGTGCTCATGGGACTGCTGGAGCTTTGTGCCGACGCAGAGAAGCAGCTGGCGAAGTGAGTCCACACACACGAAAACAGAAACATGATCGCTGCTTCATGAACCAGTTAGTGATCCGTTTTAAACCCAGAAACAGGAAGTGACATCATTCAGATAATATTTAAATAAGAATAAATACAGGTGTATGTTGGAGGGTGCCGGTGCAGAGACTGTCCAGGATTCTGATATTAACTTTGTAATAATATAAAGTTAAACAAAAGAAAATAAGTATGTTAGTGCTTTTGGGATCGGACGTATAATGTTTTTTAAAAATAATGAGAATAAGATTAAACTCTACAGATAAAATGTTAGTGTGACATCATCAACTGTCATTTTTACAATATTTTGAGGTTTTGCTTTTTAAAGCGACTCAGATCTGATTTTAATGAAGATAAAAGAACAAATTAGGACAAGCTGAGACAGTTTAATAAATCACCTTTAACCTTAAGTCCAGCTTTGAGGTTGATCACGCTTCCAAATGTTATAATTGATTTATTGATTAATCTGATTGGCTGTTCAGACAACGATCCTTTTAAAGCGACACGTATGAGACCCGTAAATGTTAAAGCATTACAGCACCGACACAGTGAGTTATGAACAGCCTTCTATAATCTGGTTGTAAGACATTACGATGATGTAACGATGTCTGTCCTGTTCCGACATCAGACTCCTGTCTGTGATCTCATAGATCGTCTGTATTCGTCTCACATCTGGACGTTTAAACCGTCCAATCAGCAGATTGTGTGTTTTGTTTAAAGCAGCTGATTTACAGCTTGTTCCTGCAGCGTCTTCTCATGTATGACGTCACATGACATGTTCTCTTACTGACAGCTAACAAACAAATATGATCTTATTAAGACTGAAACTCAAGCTGAGGTCTGAGTAAATGAGTATAGATATGTCTGCTGCTCAGTGTGTGTGTGTGTGTGTGTGTCTTTAATACATTTTTATCAGAATAAAGAGTGAAAGGAGGTTTAATTAGATTATTACTGCAGAAATACTTGTTGTTTTATTTGCTGATTGATGGCGTAATTTTATATTTTTGGCATTTTTTACTAAAACGTCTTCACAGGGCGGTCAAGAGTCAGAAACTCAACTCTGTACCTTTAAATACAGAATTTATGAAACATAAAACAGGAAAATTAATCATCAAAGTAAATGAATAAAATCAGGTTTAATATCATAAAACAGGAAAATTAATCATCAAAGTAAATGAATAAAATCAGGTTTAATATCATTTGTGCACAAATAAGAGCATTCATCCAGATGTTGGTAGATCAGAGTGAAGCGGTTTTGTTTGATTTAGTAATCTTGTGTCTAGATGATATGAGAGACTGATCAGAGCTGCTTGATGAGGTAATTTAGAGAAGAACCAATCGCTGAAGAGGAAAACGTTGTTTATTGAGTTATGATTATTTGTTACTGTGACGTGTTTGTACAGATTAATGAAGTGCAGGTGAAACCCAGAAATCCTCTTACACTGCAAACCCAACCTGCTTCACACCTGCTTTACACCTGCTTCACACCTGCTTCACACCTGCTTCACACCTGCTTCACACCTGCTTCACACCTGCTTTACACCTGCTTCACACCTGCTTTACACCTGCTTTACACCTGCTTCACACCTGCTTTACACCTGCTTCACACCTGCTTCACACCTGCTTCACACCTGCTTTACACCTGCTTTACACCTGCTTTACACCTGCTTTACACCTGCTTTACACCTGCTTTACACCTGCTTTACACCTGCTTTACACCTGCTTCACACCTGCTTTATACCTGCTTTACACCTGCTTTACACCTGCTTTACACCTGCTTCACACCTGCTTTACACCTGCTTCACACCTGCTTCACACCTGCTTCATACCTGCTTTACACCTGCTTTACACCTGCTTTACACCTGCTTCACACCTGCTTCACACCTGCTTTATACCTGCTTTACACCTGCTTTACACCTGCTTTACACCTGCTTTACACCTGCTTTACACCTGCTTTACACCTGCTTTACACCTGCTTCACACCTGCTTTACACCTGCTTTACACCTGCTTTACACCTGCTTCACACCTGCTTTATACCTGCTTTACACCTGCTTTACACCTGCTTTATACCTGCTTTACACCTGCTTTACACCTGCTTTACACCTGCTTTACACCTGCTTTACACCTGCTTCACACCTGCTTTACACCTGCTTCACACCTGCTTCACACCTGCTTTCAGAAAGATACATGTAGAAGTTCCACCTGCATGACAAACAGGAAGAAAGAAACTACGGTGGCTGATAGGGCTCATTTCACATTCACTTCAGACACACCTGATCAACAATCTCACAACATGAAAATGTCCATAAGAACCAAACGGCCAGAAACTATCCTCATTTTAAAAACACTGTCAGGATTTAAATGCTGTTAAAATCAGCTGTTTAGTCGTTAAAAGCACAAACCAAACGGTTTAGTTGTAGTTTTTACGTGTTTCTCACCAACATCCGTTTCAGATTCTCTGTCTCTGAGTTCTGGACCCTGTAGAACGGATCGTCTGGTGTCTGCAGGTGTGTGCTGTTGCTTTCAGGTGTTGTTGGTGTAAACAACACAATAACTGATTAATGAAATAATCAATAATCACATGAACGTGTTACAAAACAAAGAGAAAGTCCACTCGGCTTCAGTTTTCCTTCACTCAGTTTATTCTGTGGACAAACTGCGAAGTCGAGTCCATTACTGGACTGGTTAAAAAGAAATGGACACGCACGTACACGTGCACACACACATGATTTGAAGTGATTTTATTTCCTTTTCTGCGATGCACCCTACAGTCGTCCATACACTCCATGTCGGTGTGTGTGTACGTGCGTGTCTGCGTGCGTGCGTGCGTGTGTGTGTGTGTGTTAATCCCTTTTCAATGGAAACAGATTTATAAAAGCTCCTGGTGTAGAAGAATCAAACACATTTTATACCTTCACAAAGGCTGAAGGTTTTCCTCCCACCTGCAGCACACAGCTTCAATCTGACCTGCAGTTGGAGGCCGAACAGCCGCGTCCAGGAATTACACAGGACCGATCTGGAGAGATGAGTTTCTGTTCACACCTTCACCTCAATCACGTTTATGATCCTCTGACACCTTCAGGCAGTCCAGTACTCGCATAAACCCTCCGTATATTTCATTTTAATACAAGTAAATAAAAAGCTTCACTTATTTATTTGATTTTAAGTTTGAAATTATCAAAAAGAAACATTGTTGTAGGTTTTGCTCTTAATATCTGGTTTTAATAAAAAAAAATCCAAAATCTGTTTTCCTAGATTCCTGTTAATTATTCATAATAATTTCAGATATTTATAAAAATCTCACATTTACAATAATTAAACAGTTGATAAGAAGAATTTGAGATGCGTAGTTCTCTGTTGGTTTCTGATGGAGTCAGTCATCACGTGTAAACACGTGTAGCGTGACAGTGTTTAACATTTTGGGGACTTTATGATGAATTTTTTTATCCAGATGTTATTTTTAAAATTCCGATGATAGCGGTGCCTTTGATGGAGAAAGAACTTTAAAAGTTGAAGGTGATTTGAATGTCCTTCCTGTTCTCGTTCAGTCAGGAGTTTTTTATCAGCTCTGAAGATAATTGCATGTTTTTGGTTCCCGTGTTCAATAACATATCACACGCTCGTCTCACAGGGATAAAAACATCTTTTCACATTGTATTTGTTGTGTGTGATTTGGTGAAATAACATTTGTTCTGCTGAGATAAATGAATGTGTTGGTGGACTGAGTGTCACGCAGAGATAAGTGCATGTTGCTGTCGGCTCGTGAACCCAACAGGACGGTTCAGCAGCTGAGAGCCATGATCAGAAACCTGCAGGTCACTTCTTAAAGAAAAAAATTCTAGTTCCGTTAAACCGCATTGATCTGAGTTTCCAAACAAACCTGAAGTATTTGTGTTCCTCAAAAAATGTGTTTGAGACAGTCGGAGAAAATAAAGTTTGAAAGTTTACAGCAGGAAGTTGTAAAAACCAGAAGATGAGTCTGAAATATTCCCTCAATTAAAACAGAAACAAAATGATCAGGTTCAGGTCTCTGAAGGTCCACCAGCATCTCAGTCAGGTTCAGGTCTCTGTAGGTCCACCAGCATCTCAGTCAGGTTCAGGTCTCTGTAGGTCCACCAGCATCTCAGTCAGGTTCAGGTCTCTGAAGGTCCACCAGCATCTCAGTCAGGTTCAGGTCTCTGAAGGTCCACCAGCATCTCAGTCTGGTTCAGGTCTCTGTAGGTCCACCAGCATCTCAGTCAGGTTCAGGTCTCTGAAGGTCCAGTCAGGTTCAGGTCTCTGATGGTCCAGTCAGGTTCAGGTCTCTGAAGGTCCACCAGCATCTCAGTCAGGTT
>SSNP01000129.1:351196-374251 GCA_006937955.1 Pachypanchax playfairii | reverse complement strand
CGGTTATCAAACGTAGTTCAGTCTTAACCTGGATCTGCCAGATCTATGTGTAGCCCCGCCTCTTCTCGATTCAGGGATACATTCTTTTTTCGTGAGTTTGGAAAACTCCAAATCTCACGAGAATCCATCTTGCAGCCCAATACTAGTTCAGTCTCAGTCCATGTGTTTGGAAATTAATCTTCAAAGCTGCACAATTTGATTCCACTGAGTTTCGATGTAGAACGTGTTTCATCTTGTTCCATCAAACACTCCGAGGTTTCTCAGTTTTACTCAACTGGATCACTGGAACGACACTGAGTTCAGTTGCTTTTCATCAGTGGAGGTAAAAGGACGTTTGTTGAAAAGGAGACGAGCGTCTCTGTTTAAACATGAAGCCATGACGTCCCGTGTTCAGGCTGACATGCCAGAGACGTGTGGTGAAAGGTTTTTCTCTGCTTTAACTTCAGATTTATAGTAAATTTATACATGATCGATACAACAGCAGCAGTCTGTTTAACATTTAAACTTGTTTCCTTTTCATTTTTATTTAAAGTCACACAAAAAGTGTAAAAATAACTATTAAAACCCAGTAAAGTAAAAATAACTGAATGAAATATTTGAGGAGTTCAAGACGTTTTTAGACCAAAAAGTTTAGAATTTAACAAGTTTAAATGAAAATGTCAAAAAATGCCCAGAAACTGAAAGATTACATTAAAGACCCACTAATACAGTTTATAAACAGAAAACAGCTGTTTTGAGGGTGAGTTGCTCTTTAATATTAAAAAACCCACATGAATGTTTGTTTCTACCCTCAGAACAGGATCAACGTCCCAGTTTGTCATTTTATTAACTGATTTGGATTTTTACACATGAACGTAACAGGACGTGTGTTTACAGCTGATCAGAGGATGTTATTGATTCATCACATCAGAAATGTTAAAGTTATTGAGCTGTGATTGATTATCAGACAATAACGAACTGGATCTGGTCCGTTTCCTTCTGTTGGACAGACTTTATCGAGTCTTCTGATCTCTGGGATCAAAGCAGTCCAGTTTAAAGATTTGGTAGTTCTTAAAAATACTGAAGAGTAAAACTGCTGAAGCTAAAAGACGGTGCGACTGCAGGCATGAGGAGAACAAAAGCCCAACGATGTTGGAATTTAATACGATTTGCTCCTAATAAAAGGGAGAGGATGAATGAAAAATATGAGATTTTCATTTCATTGTGGTTTTATTTTTTTCAGCTTTAACCGGCGCAGACGGGTAATTATTTCAGGGTCTGAGTGCCTGAGGCGACTCGTCTTAATCTCATCTGGAGGTGAGGGTTTGTAATCCCAGTCGCGGGGCGTTTATTGCGTTACACAGTCTGCATCTGGTGGGACGGTTTATTGCGTTACGCACGGCGCTGCAGCGCGTATATTTTGTCCCCAGAGTTCTGTAGGCGACCGGCAGCATCTGTTGAACCAGAAGCTGCTGCTCGTCTGATGGAATTACCTCGTATGAACCAAACACTCACTGTCAAAGAAAATATGGTTGAAGCTTTGGGTTTTTCAGAGACGCTCGATGAAATTTCAACAAAGACCAAAATACGGTTTTCAGACGGGTTTATCAGATGTTCGAACCCTGAGCTGATTTTTACCAACAAGAAGAAACATTTGAACTAATTAACTGATTTAAATATATTTTATTGATCCTATAAGGGTCCTGCTGTTGGCTTTAACTGTTTTTTAGATTTATTGAATTATCAAATAATAATAAAAATCAGTGATCATAAAGAAAAAGTTTTGAGTCTCTGATGGTCATACGTGTGAAACGTGTTTCATGACGAGTTAAAAACACGCTTCACTCCCAGTTCAGAGGAGAAAAGTCTGCTGGCGCTGAACTGGAGGGTTCAAGAGGAAACAGGAAGTCATGAAGCAACAACACACACGTTGTTGTTGTTTTTTCTTGTAAAGTTGCAGATCATTGTAAACAGGGTTGGCGTAAAGCTGCTTCGCTTTCTTACTTTTTATCTCGTTAACAGTAAATGAACTCGATGCAACATTTTAAATGTTTCAGGCCTGAAATGGAACAACGTTTTAATCAGCTTTTTTTTGATTCTGCAGAACATTGTTGGTCACAAAGGTCCGATCACGGCCGTGTCATTCGCCCCTGATGGTCGTTACTTAGCAACATACTCCAACGCCGACAGCCACATCTGCTTCTGGCAGGTAAGACTCCGAAATATATAAAACAAAACCTGCTGAGATATTTAAATTTAGTTTGTCCTGCTGATGCTGAGTGAGCGCTGGATGCTCATTAATACACGTAGACGTGGTTTTAAAACACCAGGTTTAAACATGAAACATTGTTACTTTAATTTGTGAAACTAATGTGAAAGAAACATCAGTAAACAACAACAAACATCAGTAAATAACATCAAACATCAGTAAACAACAACAAACATCAGTAAACAACATAAAACATCAGTAAACAACAACAAACATCAGTAAACAACATAAAACATCAGTAAGTAAATAACATCAAACATCAGTAAACAACATCAAACATCAGTAAATAACATCAAACATCAGTAAACAACATCAAACATCAGTAAATAACATCAAACATCAGTAAATAACAACAAACATCAGTAAACAACATCAAACATCAGTAAACAACAACAAACATCAGTAAACAACATCAAACATCAGTAAACAACAACAAACATCAGTAAACAACAACAAACATCAGTAAATAACATCAAACATCAGTAAAAAACAACAAACATCAGTAAACAACATCAAACATCAGTAAACAACATCAAACATCAGTAAACAACAACAAACATCAGTAAACAACAACAAACATCACTAAATAACATCAAACATCAGTAAACAACAACAAACATCAGTAAACAACATAAAACATCAGTAAGTAAATAACATCAAACATCAGTAAATAACAACAAACATCAGTAAACAACAACAAACATCAGTAAACAACATCAAACATCAGTAAATAACATCAAACATCAGTAAAAAACAACAAACATCAGTAAACAACAACAAACATCAGTAAACAACATCAAACATCAGTAAACCATCAGTAAACAACAACAAACATCAGTAAATAACATCAAACATCAGTAAACAACAACAAACATCAGTAAATAACATCAAACATCCGTAAACAACATCAAACATCAGTAAATAACATCAAACATCCGTAAACAACATCAAACATCCGTAAACAACATCAAACATCAGTAAACAACATCAAACATCAGTAAATAACATCAAACATCAGTAAACAGCATCAAACATCAGTAAACAGCATCAAACATCAGTAAATAACATCAAACATCAGTAAACAACATCAAACATCAGTAAATAACATCAGACCATCAACACCTGTGAAAAATAAAACAGATACACTCGCACACCTTTTATCTCTTCCCAGAACTGTTAGTTTGAATGAAAGAGCTTTACGACCTCTGACATGACTGCCTGCACACACACACACACACACACACACACACACGCTCTAATGGCATTACTGTAAGCATAAACCACTGGTAGAGCGCCGGCAAGACGGCTGCTGCGGTAATTAGCTGGCAGACGCTTTGTCGGTGTGCATGTGTGTGTGCATGTGTGTGTGTGTGTGTGTGTGTGTGTCTCGTCGGGGGGTTACTCACGTTTTACGAACAGGACTGTGAAAAACTATTTGCTTTTTAGATCATTCAAATATCATCTTCATCATATAAAATAAAATAAAATGTGTTTTTGTAGTTTGAAACATTTAAGTTACAGAAACGAAAAAACAAAATAAATCTGTGAGGGGGCGGGGCAAATACTTTTTATAGCACTGTAGTATCCCCCCCACCCCCCCCGACACACACACAGCTGGAGATTTTAAAGTTACTTTTTGGCGAGTTCAAACTCGTGTGTGAAACGATAGAAACAGGAAGTGAGAGAGTTTGTTGATCGTCCTCAGATGAACACCAGTCTGCTCGGCAGCATCGGGATGCTGAACTCGGCTCCTCAGCTCAGATGCATTAAGACCTACCAGGTTCCTCCAGTCCAACCTGCGTCTCCAGGATCTCAGAACCACCTGAAGCTGGCCCGTCTCATCTGGACCTCCAACCGTAACGTCATCCTGATGGCTCATGACGGGAAGGAGCATCGTTTCATGGTGTGATCCAGCTGAGCCCCTCATCCTGGATCAGGCCTGGATCTGCTTGAGGGTTTGGACCTTACCGCTGGTTCTGAGTGTTGCACCAACCAGTTCTGAGTTATCTGAGCTGCAGCTCGATCAGAAAGGTCCAAACCCAAACTCAGGTCCAGGTTCTGGTCAGATTATATCTGCTACATAATCGTTGTGCTGTTTATATTTAGATGCAACTTGTTTACATTCTGATTTATTGTGATGTTTCTTTTTAAATCATTCCTGTTAATATGTGGATTTATGTTGCTGTTTATTTAAAGTTTTTATTTACTGTTCTGGATCAGATTCATATCACAGGAATGTGTTCCGTCACTCCAGAACTTATTCAGTGTCGAAGAATTCTGCAGGATCAAAACACGAGTTTCACATTTCGTCTTAAACCTTCATCTGAGTGTTTTTCACTGTGCTTCACTCAGTGTGTGGGTGTGTGCGTGTGTGTGCGAGCGCATGTGCACGTTTTCACAGTTAAACACATTCTCTCTTCACACTGTTTGTCCTAAAGCATGACCCATGTTTCGGTGCTGAAGAACAGCAACAGGAAGAAAAAATATTAAATGACACAAATTGACTCTTTTTCTTCTTTGTTGCTTTTAAATGAAGTAAAATCTGACACGGAGCTAACGGCGTGTCAGTCGGAGCCAACGGCGTCAGTTCAAGCTGAAGGCGTGTCAGTCGGAGCTGAAGGCGTGTCAGTCGGAGGTAACGGCGTGTCAGTCGGAGCTAACGGCGTGTCAGTCGGAGCTGAAGGCGTGTCAGTCGGAGCTGAAGGCGTGTCAGTCGGAGCTGAAGGCGTGTCAGTCGGAGCTAACGGCGTGTCAGTCAGAGCTAACAGCGAGCTAACGGCGTGTCAGTCGGAGGTAACAACGTGTCAGTCGGAGCTAACGGCGTGTCAGTCGGAGCTAACAGCGAGCTAACAACATGTCAGTCGGAGCTAACGGCATGTCAGTCGGAGCTAACAGCGAGCTAACAACATGTCAGTCGGAGCTAACAGCGAGCTAACGGCGTGTCAGTTGGGGCTAACGGTACAGAGGACTCAGAGACTTTTCTCTCTTTCAGACAGTTACCGGTTCTCGTCTCTGCACATGTTCCAAAATGAGTCATTGTTGATATTTTTGCACATTTTTCTGATTTGTTAATGTGAACGACGTTGAGAATTTAAATCTGTCTGGATTATAATCTAACATTATAGTGTCTTGACTCTGTGGGCTTTTAGAAACATGTACATACTGTTTGAGTTTGTCGTGTGCTGCGGTGAACGTCTCCTCGCGTCTCGTGGGTTTATTGTAGCTAACAGTGACCGTCTGCCTGCTGATCTGTTTTCAGTTGATTCAAACTGTACTGGGATGTTTTGTTGTAGTGACAGTTTAACTTCTATCAACCAAACTACAGTTAGAAAACACACAAACACTAAAATCACACAAGTTCTGAATATTTATTATCGTATTTCCTCAAATAAAGTTCTTTATGTTCATTTATTGATCACAAAAACAAGTCTTTATTTTTCTTTGTTGTGAAAAACGTTGGGCTGCACGGTGGTGCAGTGGATAACATTGTAGCCCTGCAGCGGGAAGGTCCTGGGTTTGAAACCAGGCAGGACCTTTCTGCATGGAGTTCACATGTTCTCCACATGTGGGTTTCCTCTAGGGACTCCAGGTACATGCTTGAGGTTGATTGGCAGCTCTAACACTAGTCCAGGTGTAACTCCGCCTCTCGCCCAGTAACCGCTGGCGATAGGCATCAGCTTCCTGAACACAAACAAGCAGGTTCAGAAAATGACTGTGAAAATAATTTGACACTTTATGTAACATTTCAACAGGAAAAATCATTTTAAATATACGAGGATGAAAATGTCTTTTAGAGCCGATGGAGGATTTTCATGGTGTTAAAATGCAGCTTCAGGTTCCACAAAAAACCAATGAACCTGTTTCTATAGATGTATGTGAGTGTAAGGAGGTTTAATGCTACAGTTTCAGGATTTAAGCTAAAACCCTACCTAGATTTACTCATAAAGCACCTTATGAGGCTTTTATTTTGAAATGTGTGGATGGCCCCTCAGTAGCACTTCAGAATAAAAGTCTCAGAAACAAGCTGAATGTTAAATGAAACACACTCAGACACAATCCAGGGTTTTATTTGAGGAAATACCTTTTCTGTTGTTTTTTCATGTATTTTGGGGAATAAGGTGCGTCTCCACACCTGCAGGCCGAGTCTGAAACTTCCTGCTTTAAAGCGTCGTCGTCTTTTAGAGTTTTATTCAGAGATTTATCTTAATATAAACTATAAACAGAATATTTACAGAGTTTTTGTCAGACTGAGTTTCTTGTAAGTGGCTGAAACGTTTCCCTCCTTCCTTCATGTGCCGTCAGAAAGCTTCTAACACCGTCACACACCTGTAAACCCGAGTGTGTCAAAGCTTTTCACAAGTTCTTCTCCCTTTAAAAAAAACCTGCGTCTGGTCAGAAGGATTTCTGAAACACGTTCAGCGCATCCTGACAGCTCTGAGATCTTAATCTTTCCTTTTCTGCTGCGCTCTTAACAGTTTGACAAAATATGTTTTCTGGAAGCCTCCCCGGGGACGAAGGGTGAGAAGAATTGGGAAGAGCTGAGGAGTAAGTAACAAGTGAGGAAGATCAGAGCATCCAAGCAGAAAAAGGAGTTTCTGTGGTGAAAATGTTTCTGAAAACCTTCTGGGATCCTTTTCTTTAACAGAACGAGTGGTTACAGAAAACATCTCCAGCTACAGATGTAACTAAAAAAACAACAACCCTTAAATATAAAAATGTTCTTTAAAGGGGAGGAAATGTTTTTATTTTATTTACAACCATTTAGTTTTATTTTATTTTGATAGTTTACAGAGTTTATGCTGTGATGCATGTTCATGAATTTCCTTGATGTAACAGTTTAAATTCAAAGTGAAGTGTGTTGCTGTTGA
This sequence comes from Pachypanchax playfairii, assembly GCA_006937955.1. Taxonomy (NCBI): domain Eukaryota; kingdom Metazoa; phylum Chordata; class Actinopteri; order Cyprinodontiformes; family Aplocheilidae; genus Pachypanchax; species Pachypanchax playfairii. The sequence continues at coordinate 367,135 of SSNP01000129.1, read as the reverse complement.
TTTGGTGTTTAATAAAGATGTTCACCAGGTTTCGTCTCACATCTGGATTTTGTTTCAGTAAAACCCGATTCTTACATCTTTTCCATGAAAGTCACTTTTTTTTATTCAAAGTTTTTAATTCTGCAGTTCAGTTTCATTAAAAAGGAGTAAAACACGCCTCTGCCACGCCCGGATCACACAGAAACAGATCGATTCCTTCCTTTAATCCAGTTCCTGTTTCCAGCTGTTCGATACTCATCACATGAAGGATTTCATTCTCTTATCAATCTGCTCTATAATTAATAGAATGATTGAAGCTGTTCTGAGTGAAATTAGCAGTTTGTTCAGTGATGCTCTTTGAACTTTCATATAAAATTTTAATCTGAGGCTGAAAACTTGAAGATCCATCATCTTCCTCCCGCCTTCATCTGCAGGTCTCAGGTACAGTTTCCTAATTTGTTCCCTGAAGAGTTCAACTTCCTAAAGTCGATGTGCAAAAAATTTTATCTGTTTTATTGTTGGATTTGAGTCGTGGTGGTTCACTTTGTTACCTGTCGTCACCATGGTAACAGGTGTTCTGTAGCAGGTTAGGTTTCAATCAATGTCATTAAAAAGTGTTTAATCTGATTTCACTCGCAGCTTCTTCTGAATTATTTTCTCTAAATAAGAGCACGTTAACTTGTGTCGTTACAGGAAGTTACTGAATGAAAAGGTATATTAAATTTATCATGACATGAGATTTAATGGCGTCTAACGTGAGACTGTCTCGTCTTTTGTCTGAAACATCACATGTAGAAACTTCTCCTGAGGTTAGTTATCAAACTTTTCAAAGTTTTGCAGGTTGTTTCTCTGGTTCTGTGTGGAGGCGTTAACATCTGAGGAGAGCAGCGATGATGTTCCAGATTACAGCCCCTGATCAATACCATCGATAGCTGATGGGAGTCCAGTCTGGAAACTGATTAAAGACGAAACACTGAAAGCGACGGGGAGGAGGATCCTGAAGGAAACGTGCAGGAAAGAAGCGAGATGGAAAAGAATCAGTCTGTGGTAAATGGAGCAGCTGGAGGGTCAAAGGTCAAAGCCATTAGAAAGTGAGAGCTACTGTTTGACCTGAGAAATGATTTACTTCAATAATAAATAACAAACTGTCGTCTGCTTCTGTTATTTCAGTAAAAAGAAGAGATTACTGGTCCAGATTAAATCCAGTGTTTCTAGATTTTTAGTTCTTACATCTGGTCTCTTCATGTAAAGTTTCAGAGATAATTAACAGCTGATCTTCTTTATAAAGTGTAATCAGTTTGATGTGTGGAGCATACAGCTGCGTGTTAACACCAAGAAAGCTGCTGGTACTGGGAAAGGTCAAAGGTCAATCCTAAACAACATGGAGTCCAAAAATCTGATTCACGAGTGGAAAATTTAGGACAGCTGTCAAACATCACAGGAGTGAACATCCCAGCAAGTTCATCCGGAGGTCAGAGGTCAGGTTGTACAGTGTTCTGAGAAGTTCATGCAAGAACAAATCCAACATGGCAGCTCGGCGTGGGTTTGGAACCCTCACCTGAACGGGACCGCAGACTTATAGAATGACCAGCTTCTCTTCATCACTCCTTCATCCTCTCCCTCACACCTCCATGTTATGTTGTTTAATCTGAGGTGAGAACATTAGAACCTCCTGAATGTTTCCCAGATGTCTTTTTTGTTTAATTTTCTATCAGTGTGATTTTTTTTCTCAGATCATTTTGTTGCAGCTGGTGAATTTATTCATTATTGATATTCTCCAAAACTCTCGTGCTTCAGCTCCAACCTGCTTTTTCACCCCGAGATAAAAAGATTATTAAAAGTTCTGAGGTTGTTGGTGATCAATACGATCTCACAGCTGGACGTGAGAGAAAATCTACATCTGCACATGTTGATTCGACCCAGTTCCAGCTGCAGAATCAGCACATGGAGGTTTGTCTTTGTGTAACGTGTGAAATTAAATCTAACATGTTCTGAAATAGTTTCAGTGATTTAGATTTAGATTCATTCTCCTGACTGAGACCTTCTTGCAGCTCTTTATCTGTACAAACAGCTTTAAATGGCTGACTGATCCTTTTCATGGTTCCTGGAGTTTCCTGACACCAGCAGCACGTTTCAGCATCAAAGCCTTCAACCTGTTAAGTTTCCTTTAAACTTTGCTGTAATCCGGAGCAAATACACTGCATACTTAAACAAAGTCCTCCGGTGTCAACGTTTAAAGTAAAACACAAAGGAAAGTCGATGTTAAGTGCAGAGCGAAGATCAAAAACGGGATGTGTGCGCGCTCAGATCCAACAGGCTTGAGTTTGTTGTTAAAGTTAGTGAGTTTAAGGAGGAGGTTTCAGGTATTGATTAGTTAAGAGCAGAGATGCTGTGATTCCTCTCAGCTGGAGAGAGAAAGTATCGACGTGGTGTCAGAAAACCTCGTCCCCTCCCTCCTCCGTTAGTCCCTCAGGTAGGCATTAAAACTTGACCGAGCGATGGAGAGATAGAAACCCTGGAGATGCTGGTCGGAGCTTTGATTCACCGGGGTTTCTCACATCAACCACAGGAACGAGGAGGGGGGGGGGGGTCGAGATGGGGCCCCTGACTATAAAAAACCCACTTCACTGTCAAAACATAATCACTGCTGCTTTACTTTTCAATTATCAATTCAGCTTCGAGCTCGGCTGTAGCTTAAGGTGGAATTAAGATTACTAACGGTGGTTAAGCTGCAGGGCTTTCTGGGATTGTGTGTGTGTGTGTGTGTGTGTGTGTGTCGGGGGGGCGCGGGGATGTATGTTACACTCAGAGAAGTTACAAGGTCATGTTTTAGGCTCAAACTGCAGGACGTGAACAGAACAGGAAGTTTGTGTTCTCATTAGAACAGCTGATCCATGAACATGATTGTTTTCCATCATTTTCCAAACCTGCTTTGTCCTCTTCAGGGTCACAGGGCGAGAGGCGAGGCTACACCTGGACAGGTCACCTGTCCATCACAAGTCTCACACACACCAAGGGACAATTTAGAGTCACCAATTAACCTCCTGCATGTTTCTGGAGTCTCTAGATAAAACCCATCATGCACAGGGAGAACATGCAAACTCCATGCAGAAAGGTCCCAACCCGGATTCGAACCAGGAACCTTCTCGCTGCAAGGCTACCCACTGCACCACTGTGCAGCCCATGATTGTTTTACAGTATTTAAAACATCTGGATTATAATATGGTTTGATCTGTAATTGATTAAATCAAACTGAAACTTTTTGGTCTGAAACAGGTGTTTTTGTTCATTGTGGGTTTTTTCTGAGGTTTTTGTCCAGGTGTAGCCCCGCCTCTCGCTTCATGACCGCTGGAGACAAACACCACGGAAATATTTTGTTCCTTTTTAGTTTCCATTAAAAGTTCCTTTGAAGTTGAAGAGTTTGAGTCCCAGTTTCTCCCTCACAGACTTGAACTCATCTGTTAGTGAAAAGTATCTTCACCTCAAAGAGAAACTTTCTAATGTTACTTATTGATCAAAAATTACACATGCAGCAAATTTAGAGCCGGTTCCTTCACGCTGCTTCTTTAATTCCTTTCATCAGTTGATGTGAGGCTTTTCTCAGATCGAACGCAGCTCAAACCTCCAGGCGAGACGCCAGGCGAGACGCCAGGCGAGACGCCAGGTTCGTCTCTCCGCCTGTTGAGGAGGTGAAGTACTGAAACTGCAGGAGACCCTCCTCACGGCTTCATCGTCCAAATGTTTCATTCAGTTTCTGTGTGTCTAAGATCATCAGAGTCAAACACAAACACACGCGTCCTCCTCCTCCGGGAGTTTCACCTTTGACCTCAGTCCGGCTAATGACTGTGTTTCTGCATCAGGTTTTGGGTGGAGGGGGGAGGAGTCCCTGTAAATGTCCCATCTGTCCCATCGTTTCAGGACTCCTGGACATCAGCATGTTAAAGCTTTAAACATTCAGTCATGAAACTCCTTTTTATTTTATTCTTTAGGGAGAAACTGATTTAGTTTTCAAACTACACAAATATAAAAACCCAGATTTCACAAGAAAATGTAGAAACATTCAAAGTTCTTACAAACAAAATAAACAGAGAAATTCATGTTTAAACTGATTTTGTTGGACGAAGAAACATTTTCTGAAATATTTTTCTCTGTTTTTAGAAAAACTGGTTTAACTGAATCCAAATCTGTTTTTGAATCTTTGTAATTTTTCTGAACAGAATTTTCTTTTGTGGATTAAATCTAAAAGAATTAAAAGTCCTGCAGAGATTAAACAAACATGTGTCTGTAGTGGTAAATTATATCTTATGTCATCATACCAGAGTGTAGAATCCTGCAGACATATGAGGTTGGAAGCCCCGCCCACTCACCTGCACACGATCACCTTCATGCTTCAAATAACTAATTAAGACATATTACAAAATATAATATTTGAACCTGCAGCAAGATAAGAAACATTTAAATGACCAGAAGTAAAAACATGAAGAAAATCATCACATGATTTATTATTATTATAATTCTGAAGAATCTTCCATTTGTTTTGATAAAAGGGGGCCGGACGATAAACTTCCTGCATCCAGCTGCTCGGAGTCTTTATTATGTTTCAGCTTCAACTTCCAGGTTCCATTTGGATGTTTGTTTCTAAATATGAATAATTATCAAATACTGAATGAATCACATCTGACTTCTTTATAAATAAGATGATTTCAGATGAAACCAGATCTTTAACCTTCACCGTTCCCTCGGATCTTTTTATTCAACCTGTTTTCTGGATTGAAACTTCTGGCTTTGGCCTACTTGCAGATCTTTATCCCTACAAACTGTTTTAAGTAGTTCACTAATCTTTTCCCAGAGCTGTCGGTCAGAAGCCGCAGCAACATCAGAGCCTTCGAGCATCTCCGTTCTCTTTAATCCTGAGAACGTATTTCTGCATATTTAAACGCAGGACAAATTCATCAGATGTCACAAAGAAAATCAATGTTAAGAGCTGAGAGGAGATCAAAACAGGACAAGATGTGTGTTTAGTTCCATGAGTTTAGAGTTGGTGATTAAAACTCTCGGAAAGGGGAGGAGGAGGTGAGGAGGAGGTGAGGAGGAGGAGGAGGTGAGGACTCTAAACATGGAGTCAAGATGGCAGCAACACAAACAAGCAAGAAAATGTAACAATAAATAAGATTCCCATCATGAACTTTGACCTGTAGGAGAAACATGAACTGTTTTGCGTTTTGGGATCAAACACATCTGGAAGCAACAGGAAAGCTCATCCGTCCTTCACTTCAGTTTGAAAAATAAGATCAATAGACGTTTGATTCGCTCTCCACTGAGCTGATTTGTACACCTGAGGACATAATGATTGATCATGTTTCCAAAGTAAGAGCTCCTTAATATTAAATATTTGATATGTGCGTGCGTCGATACTCGGCTCCCTGACAGCGTGTAAGTTGTTGTGAACTTTTCCTGGACTCAGACGCAGAAACGTATTGATGAGCGTTTGAGCAGCTAATGGGTGATGAATTGGTTTGTGCTGCAACATCCGCTCTGCGTGTCAGAGCAGCAGCTCGTAATCACATCCCAGATGACTGACACGCGTCCGTCTCCATCCCGGGAAGGAGGTGCAACTTCAATTCACAGCAACATCAATAAGAACCTCACAGGATGTCGACAAGTTCAGAGACTTTCCAGAGACGCGAGGCGTGATCAGAAGATTCAACATGCAGGAAAAAGTACAAACAGGAAAATAACTTGCAACAGTTTCAAATTAAAGGCCTTGAATTCTCTCTGCTTTTCATGTCAGTTTCAAACTAAAATTTTATTTTGAAAAGTTCACTTTATTTCCGTCTTTTAACATCTGTTAATTAGTTTTCTGCTTCCCTGTAAATCTGAATATAAATTTAGTCTAAAGTTGAAGCCGTCGACCCTTGAAACGCGTCAGGACAGAACAAACAGTTCCAAACCCGAGAACTCAGACTGTCTCACAAAGATTCATTTCAAATCTGTTAATTATTATTTATGTTTCTTTCATCTGGAGAAAGTTGGTGAGTTTTTTATTTTATTTGTGCTTTAAAACGCTTCAGGCTTTTAAAATAAACAGGAAGCAGGAAGCCTGTTAATCAGCTGTCAGTTGGAAAACATTTAAAACTGATTTTAATCACAAACGTACAGATAATAAATCAAAAACACCCGTTTTACAGACTCACTTTAAGAACTGTTGTTGCTGATGTTTATTTGTTTTAACTGTGACAGATGTTTGAGGCTCGACTGCGCTGCTTTTAAAGCATCTTAAATTGAAAATCTTTTTACAACAAAGTTCAAAGGAAACGAGGAAAGAAGATTTATTTTTCTTCCACTAAATGGCAAATGTCAATTCTGTGATGCCGCCACATCTGAAACTCCATCACATCCATCCATAATTTCAATTCAGGTCAAGTGCAGCAACAAACCTAAAAACAAACAACAGGAAATAACAAACAGGTCTGCAGCCAACTTATTGTGGGAGAAGCAAAACTGTCACCTGATGACAGTAAATCACCTCCAGAGCAGATTCCTCAGGTCTATTAAAGCCGGAACCTGAGCAGGAAGACGGCAGAGAGCAGGATGTGACCAGCGGCAGCATTGGCTGGTTAAGGCTGGAGACTGGTGAAAGTGGACGGATCGATACGCTGGGAGCCTGGACATGGAGCCGAGCGCTCCGAGAGCGAGCCATAATTACTGCATAGAGAGTGATGAAGGGAAAGAAAACGGAGAGTTTCTGATATTCTGTCTGTTTCTTCTCTGCTCGTCTCCTCGCACATGAAATTTAAAATGACAATCTAAAAATAAATCATGAGAAATCTTGAACTTTTGTTTTCATGTTGTCGGATGTTAAACAATTAGAAATAAGTCACATGTCGGTTTTGGACGTCATGTTTTGGTCATTTGTTTGATTTCTGGAGGTCAGAGGTCAGTTTTGGCTTCAGTTCTGTTTCCTTCAGCTCCAGAATCTGAATCATCACACCTGTGTTTCATCATCAGCAGCTGCTCCTCATCTATTAATCACCACTTAAAGGTTAGATCGTTAAACGTTCCTCACTCGTTTGTCATCTGATCTCCTCCTCACTCTGTAGTTTTGGGTTTTTATTTTACAAAATAAAAACTAGAACTTTTCTTAAACATTTTAAAGAACATCAAAGCAGCTGCTGCTCAAAACTCCAACATCAACTAATTATTAACATCTAAGAAGAGTAACGAGAACTGAGATCAAAGAAAATATTAAATATTAAATGGACAAAAATTGTAACCAAACAGGAAACAGGATATTAAAAAACACATTTAATAATAGAAAATTAAAAGTGATATTTATTTATTTAATAAATAATCATCACTGATTGGGGTGTTGATGGGAATTCCAGCTCCTTATTTTGAACCCGAACCAAGTAACAAGCAAAATGTCTCCATGTCCAGGTCCAACTCTGGGACAGCCAACTCAGTACGCGACACAGGTGTTACACTGCACCACTTTATTTATTTATTTATTTATTTATTTATTTATTTATTTGTTTGTTTGTTTGTTTGTTTGTTTGTTTGTTTATTTATTTATTTATTTATTTATTTAATAAATAATCATCACTGATTGGGGTGTTGATGGGAATTCCAGCTCCTTATTTTGAACCCGAACCAAGTAACAAGCAAAATGTCTCCATGTCCAGGTCCAACTCTGGGACAGCCAACTCAGTACGCGACACAGGTGTTACACTGCACCACTTTATTTATTTATTTATTTATTTATTTATTTATTTATTTGTTTGTTTGTTTGTTTGTTTGTTTGTTTGTTTATTTATTTATTTATTTATTTATTTATTTATTTATTTATTTATTTATTTATTTATTTATTTATTTATTTGTTTGTTTATTTATTTATTTATTTATTATATTTGTATTTTATCCCATCAGACTAGTTGCATTTTAAAAAATCTACCTCGGTCATCACTCGGCATTGGGGGTGCACCGATACCGATACTGGTATCAGGTATCGGGGCCGATATCATTCTAATATACTTGTATCGGTATCGATTAGTTAACCGATACCATGAACTGATACGTATGTGGAAATTGTGCAATAATTTGACAGAAAATATTTATTTTCACTAGAAATTTTAGTTTGTGGTTGTTTTTATTATTAATAGTTTTTTATTGAGTTCACCGTCGTTTTATGTAACAAGCAGAGAAGAAAATAAAATTTATCTTCCAACTCATTGCATTTCTTTGTGTGGTAGAAGTATTTTTGCATCTCTAATTGGAATGTTTAAAGAAATGAAGCGTTTGTAACATCAACTAGCAACATCGAGTCTGTCAGTGTGAAACAAACTTGTGTTTTTATTTAGAGTTTGAAGCATTTTTGATACAAAAAGCACAAAAAGGAAAAACAGGGTTTAGGGTCACGACAATTCTAGATGAAAATGTGTGTGTGTGTGTGTGTGTGTGTGTGTGTGTGTGTGTGTGTGTGTGTGTGTGCGTGTGTGCGCGTGTGTGTGTGTGTGTGTGTGGCCTGAGTAGCCAGCAGGGCTGTGGCTCATTAATATTGCATTGATTGGAAAGAGAGGAGCAGTGGACTGGAAGATCTGTGTGTTTGTGTGTGATGGTCGCACAAAGCAGCAGTTTGAGTTTTAGACCTCAAAAGTGAAGTTTCTTTACTGTGTGTTTATCAAAAGTGAAATAATAAACAAAATAGACATGTACATAAACACTGGTCGTGGGTTAGTATGAGATCTTAGTTGTAGAGTGGTTATGTGGTGTATTTATGATCAGTCAGTAGCTTACCTGCAGTAGGTAACAGTCAGAATGAGCTTCATTTAAATATTAACAGCGGAAACTTTGTAAGCGTCAAGCAACACTTCCAGTATGGTATGTTAAAGCTTGTGACGCACGCCACTTCTGAGCCAAAAAGAGCGTGTAGGCGGGGCTTCTTCTGTGGCCATATGTTCTGAACTATGGTGGATCATATTGAGAGAGTGGCTTGGTTTTATTTGCCTATTAAAGCTAGACAACGTCGACGTCGGGTGCATCAGTGATAAGCTTGTCTTCCATTGTTGAAATTATGTTTTTCCTGCAGTGACATCACTATAATGAGACGCTCTCATTGGTTGACGCACCGCTTCAAGAGCGTCAAAAGTTCAATTAGCTGAACTTCTGCGTTTCAAGCTTTTCAAGCATCACAAACACACACAAAGCGCCACAGAGACTCTGACGCCTGTCTGACGGATTCCACTATAGACTTTAGATGTAATCTTGATGCTTATGATGCTGACGCTTGGGCTGGTGTGAACGCACTATAAGGGCGATGATCTGAAAGAAGAAACGAGCAGCCTTCAGCCATTGTAAACCTCAGATTGATAAACGCCAGCTCGTTATGGCACTTAATTAAACAACAATACCAGAACTGAGTCTGTGTTCAAAGTTCAGTTCAGTATAGAACATTATTTATCAAAGAATGTCAAATGTTGGTAGATGTAAAATTAAAGAATATCACACTCGAGGTCGTGCTGTTGTACCGAATATCAACACTGGTGTGATTCAGTCGTAGATAATCACACCAGTGTTGATATTCGGTCCAACAGCATGACCTCGAGTGTGATATTGCTTTTATACCACAGTTCTATAAGCACATTTTATTTTTATAACAATAAGCAACAACAGATTATAATTAGTTAATTTATTTAATCATTTATCAGGTGCTGCCCACACAAATAGGCCCTGTACCAATACCTGCACCCTAGAGTCTTCCATGAAGTGCACATAAGGGTTCGAAGTGCGTAGTGAACAATTGCGCACATATTAGCAGTTTTGGGACAGCGAGCACTACGTGCCACAGCGTTCTTTCTCCATGACAACCAAAATGGCAGTACCGGTCGCTGTTTGTGTTATTTTCATACTAAAAATGATTTTAAAACTCCAACAAACGTTTATTTTGAGAAGAATGAAGCGCAGGAACCAAAGGAGGTGTATAAGACAGAATAAGTGTAAATACACGTCAGTACCGTTTTTAATTAATTATATTTTTTATCAGATATGTGACACATCTTTCCAACAGAGCATCAATCGATTGTAATTACACATCTAGATAATAAAATAAAATATTGATTATTTGGATTCTACACTTGAGAAAACGTTTTTTTGGTCCAGATGGTTCAGCCATTTCTCCACCTTCTTCTTCTTCCGTCAAAATTCACACGCAACAATGCATTGTGGGAAATACCCTTCACTGAAGTCTGCACTGATGCGGGCTTCAGCGAAGTGCGTATCAAGCGTTCGAAAGGGGCGGAGCCAAGGGCACGACTCTCCACTCTGTGGAATATCGGGACACCCTACTCACTCATTTGAAGTGCGTAAGGGCGCAAGTGCGGGTATTGGGACAGGGCCATAGTTCCAACATGAAAGGAAGAAAACAAGGCTGTTGCTAGGCTACACAAACCACACAGTTACTTTCGTTTTATCCATGGAAGATAAATAAATTTTCAGTCTCAAAATGTTTCGTGACACTCAGCTGACAGGTTGCCACTGCAGTCGGTAGAAGTTAATGTTTGTGTGTAATAAAGTTCACAGAGGATTTAAGCAGTTTGCAGTTTTCGTGGTAATTTTTATTCCCGAAAATATTTGTGTATACAGTATCTATAACAAGATGTTTTTTATAGGTTTAAAATAGTTGTGAAGGGGTGGATCGTCTGACCCCCCCCATACAAAAGCACATTTTAACATGTTTATTTTAAATGTTGTAGTAATTTGTTCACTTATAACTTAAAGAGTTCCTTCCATTAAAAACTAGTTTCTGAGGTTTCTGTTGAATATTTTAGCTCCACAGGTGTTCTTACCTTCATAGTGGGTGAAAACAGGTCAACAACTTCTCTTTCAGTTTTAATCTCTCAAACTACGCAGGTGGTGATAAAACCTGAGTTCTCGCGAGTTCTAACGGCCTGTATCTGTTTCATCACAACTCCTTTGTTCGTTAGTATTCATCAGCTTCTGCAGTTGAAACCACACCTAGCATGCTGCTGGCTAAAAGCTGTTAGCATAAGACATAACAAACCGGAAGAGAGAACGTCTGACGTTACCATGTGCAGCGGGGCAGGAAACAGTATACCTTGCTCTCATAGGCTAGTTTGTTAGCCAATCAGAGTCCAGCAAGTTCAAACAATGAATATGAACGAGCTGCTGATGAAGCCTGACGGAAGGAGCCGGAACCACACGAATTTTAATGCAGACAGATTGAAAGGTCTGTTAATCAGTGTTTCCTAACGTTTTTTAGATATAAAATGTTTCATATTACTGGTTAATACTTAAGAAATAACTACAAAGTCCTGAAATTTGTATGAAATGACCTCTTTAATAAGAGTATTAGTTCATTTTACCTGTACAAACATACACATACATTCAGTATGTACATACATGTGGTCTTAAGATTTTCTATTGGTCTATGTAGATTTAATATAAGATTTAAGGTCTGCGTCAGTAAGTTTATGAACATGAAATAGTTTTATTGTTGCTGCTGTACGATGTGAAACAAACCAAAATAAACAGAATAAAATATGAAAGAGACACTTTTATAATGAACGTTTGTGTTTTTTATTCATTGTTATGGGTGTTGAGTTAGTTTTTCTTTTTATTGTAATTATGCTTTTTCCTGTGATTTTTCTTTGTGGTTTTTGTGTTTTAAATATTCATTTACTTGTTTTGTTTTTGTTTTTTTTATTTTCATATTGTTTTTTTCCGTTAGTTACAGTCATTAAATTTGTCTTAGTTTATTATTTACACATCTAGATGTATTTTAGTTCCCTGTGAGTTTTATGTGTCAGTATTCCTCAGCTCTCTCATTTAACCACCTGATTGTGTTCACTTCTGATTAGCTCTTTACCTGTCCTCAGTCAGTAATCACCTGTCCTCATTCAGTAAACACCTGTCCTCACTCAGTAATCACCTGTCCTCATTCAGTAAACACCTGTCCTCACTCAGTAATCACCTGTCCTCAGTATAAATACTCTTACAAGTCTCATTCCCTTCGTCAGAGCCTCCTGGTGTCATCATTCTTTTATTCCTGCATGTGTTGCCATGTTGATGTTTTAAATTCCCTAAAGTTGTTTCTATTTGCCGACATGTTGCTTTTTCTTTATTTAAAGTCCCTCACCTGGATCCATTCAACACACGTGATAATATTTTTCACCTCCACCAGGAGGGAATGTTTCATCAGTGTTTGTTAGTCTGTCTTTTAGCAAAATAACACCAGAAGTTCTGGATGGATTTAGATTAACAGTCAGAACTGTGGTGGGTAGATTTTTGGGGGGATCTGGATGATTGTCTGGATCCAGGAATGTTTTTAAAGATTCTTCATCATTGTGAGAGAGAAGCTGTTTTTAACATATCTGTAACTAAGAAAAATATAGAGAGTGAGTTCCAACCGGTTCTGGTCTGGATCAAGAACTGATCTGGAGATACTTTGATCCAGGAAAATAAAAATATGAACCTTTTGGATTTTGTATCACAGGAACAAATGATGTTAAATCAGTACAAAATAACTTTTACAACTTTAAGCTACAGTTATGAAACTTGTCTAAGTGTCTAAAAACATGTTCAGCCTCATATTAGACACTCTGGACCCTCCGATGGTTTTACAATAGACTAAATAACTTCAGCAGGAAGTGGTGTTCTGATGATTTATGCTTCCCTGATGAAAAATGCCTCCATAGTACGAACTAACAACTTATTTCATAATGAGATGTTATTAGAAGTTTATACAGTATTCTTGTTTATAGTGAGTGTTTCCTGTTAATTATTTAAACATATTTTTATGATCCTTCCCTGATATTTTCTATATAAAAGCCCTCTGGGTCCTTATCAGCCATTGTTGGGTCCTTCTCCTCTGGGTGTGTCCAAACATTTGCCTGTTGCTCTGACAATGTAAAGAAAGTAAAAATAACATCATATTTAGTGTTTCTGTCCTGGGAGAATTTATTTGATAGATAAAATGTATTTATGGAAAAATATAGAAACAAAAATAAACAATAAATCTGTTTATTGATGTCAAGACTGTAGAATGGCACATGGGAAGAATCATATCTCAACAGGTAGCATATTTCTGCAAAACACCGGTTCGAGCAACAGCTGTCTGAGACACGACTAATGAAAAGTTATTTAGTTCTGATTTAAAAATCTTCAACAAACATCAACAGATAGTCGAGACTCTGGAATCGGACGTGTGGAACAGATCTGATGTTCCTTCTAAAGTTCTGGATCCAGAAGAAAACCACCAATAACTACTGAACTAATAATCAGATCAATATCAATCCAACTGTTAAACGTGTTTTAATGATCAATAAATCTGATCATGTCGATACAACAAAGATGAAACTCTTATTGTTGATGTAGATTACAGTTTGAAAAGACTGAAGTTCTTGTTGGAGGTCTGAGGTCTGTGAAGGATTTTCTAGTTTCTCTTTTTTTTTGGAGGGAAAGTTTAAGGAAACACAAACAAATTCAGGAGTAAACAAAGAAAATGTGCATTAAGATCAAACAAAGGAAAAACATTATTACAAAACTGATGATCAAAAAGTGAAGAGAGAGAAAGGAAGTATCTAAATGGACGGACGACAATTAATACAATCAACAGGCACTTTGGATTCTCTCCACTGCATCTCATCATTACATCAGTTTACAGGCGGAGTGAAGCAGCTTTTTGGTTGCTGCAGGAAACACTTCCTCGTTCGCCCAAACGCCCTCACTTCCTGTCCGCTGAGACATTTAAAGAGAGACAGAACGTGTGTGTGTGTGAGAGAGAGAGTGTGGTTGTTATGTTGCATGGCTAATTTTGACAGCATGGGAATGAGAGTAAGTAATGGTCCCAGCAGACAGTGAGTGTCCGTGCGCATCTAGAGAGTTGTATCCATTAGTGATAATGGGGAAACAGAGCTGCTATTAGCTGTTAATGGACAAACACACAACCACAGTGCTGAGTCTTTTTCTCTGTTTGACCCACGCGACCCACAGAGCCAGAAGAAGACCGGCCTAAACCTGTTTGTTCTACTTGCACTTGGTTTTGAATTCTTAGTGATGAGCTGAAAAATCTTCTATAAATACTGGAAAATGGAACAAAGAAGTTAATTTATCTGTGAAATCCAGCAGTAACTCAAGATCAGATATGAAAGTTTAATTAGCATGTAATTAAATTCATCTATCTTTATTCCCATCTTGGTCCTGATGCTGATTGCGGGAGAGGCGGAGTTTCACCTCGGACAAGACGCTTGTCCATAACAGTAAATCTAAACTTTAATGATTTACTTTTATTTAGAGGTCATGTGACTGTAAAACAAGCCCAAACCATCAGACCTCCACCACCGTGCTGACAGCTGGTCTGAGCTGTGTGTGCTGATATACTGCTGCAGTGCATTATGGGTAAATGTCACCACTTTGGTCTCATCCAAAAGACCTTGTTCCAGATTCTTGTTGGTACCTTTCAGTTTCAGAAGATGTTCTTTGTGGCGACGCCCCCTGAAGTCACAGCTGATGAACGTTTTAGAAGAATTTCTCCAGAAATTTAAAGAGTCTAATTTTTAACTTCCTGTTTTAAATGTTTCATTTTATTTTACTTTCCTGATTTAATCTAATTTTTTAAAATTCTCCACCCTATTCTCATTTCTCTCTCCAGTACCCCCCCCCCCCTCCATCCTTCCCTCCTCACTATTAAGGTCAGGATGGTGCTAAGTGTCTATCAGCACTGATGAGGCTCAGGAGACTCCTTTGTTCTCTATGAGGGTGAAAATTTGAAACAGCCACAGAGCGAATTTCAGCCTCTCCTCCCCCCTCCTCCTCCGTCCCATCATCCCTCCATCCCTCATCCCATTGCTGAATCTACTGCCCCTCCTGCCTAACAACTCTATTGATCAGATGCACTAACAACATCTTTCATTTATTAATTATGAGAAGGTCTTCCCGAGGTTTCACTCCCTGTCCTGTTCTCCTGTGGCCCCCCCTTCTCCTAATGTTCCTGTTTCACATCCTTTAAATGCTCATCCCTCATTTTACAGCTCCGACTTCTGTTTCAGTTTCTGTGTTATGAACTTTAACCGTGTTAAAGAAAATCAAAACAATTTAAATTTAAAGCCAGATGTTGTTTAGTTTCTGTTGGATTTATTTCGTCTTTCTTTCCTTTAAAGTTCCTCTTTTTTTTTCTAAACACAGAAACAACCGAGGTTTCTGGATTTCTGATGATTATCATCTACTTTTGTACATTTTTTACTGTTTTGTTTTAAACTATAATTACTGAGAGTTTAAGCTAAAAGCATCTGCCTACACAGACATGTTGTATTGTGGCACCAAATGAGTCCATAATATTCAGAGTCCAAGATTTTTTACTGTCATTTAATTGTCTTCAGTAAATTTGGATTAAAAACAACATCTAACATGGTTCACAGATATTTGGGCTTGAATGAAATGAAATTAGGTGGAACGTTGAGTTCTACATTTATCCATGAAAGACAGTGAAGGTGTTCTGTGTTATGAAATGTGTTTATTTCTTTAAAGAGTTCCTTCCATTAAAAACAGTTTTTCTGAGGTTTCTGTTGAATATTTTAGCTCCACAGGTGTTCTTACCTTCATAGTGGGTGAAAACAGGTCAACAACTTCTCTTTCAGTTTTAATCTCTCAAACTACGCAGGTGGTGATAAAACCCGAGTTCTCCTGAGTTCTAACGGCCTGTATCTGTTTCATCACAACTCCTTTGTTCATTAGTATTCATCAGCTCCTGCAGTTGAAACCACGCCTAGCATGCTGCTGGCTAAAAGCTGTTAGCATAACGCCTAGCATGCTGCTGGCTAAAAGCTGTTAGCATAAGATGTATCAAACAGGAAGAGAGAACGTCTGACGTTGCCATGCGCAGTGGGGAAGGAAACGGTATACCTTGCTCTCATAGGCTAGTTTGTTAGCCAATCAGAGTCCAGCAAA
>SSNP01000129.1:338932-351167 GCA_006937955.1 Pachypanchax playfairii | reverse complement strand
AAGCCTGAGGGAAGAAGCCGGAACCACCCGAATTTTAACGCAGACAGATTGAAAGGTCTGTTAATCAGTGTTTCCTGACGTTTTTTCAGATGTAAAATGTTTCATATTACAGGTTAATACTTAAGAAATAACCACAAAGTCCTGAAATGTGTATGAAATGAACTCTTTAAACAAAATAAACATATAATCAGTTAATAGAAGTAAAACTGAGTGAAAAGCAGCTGAAATCTCTCAGAATGAGTCGCAGATGTTTGACGTTCTTGTTGGTCGCTTCCTTTTTGCACCGGTTGGATTTTTGTCTTGTTCTTTTTGTCCCTTCTGCGTTGTGTCCTCCGACGCTGCTATGTTTTACAGACTGTGAGTTTTCATTGATTAGAGGAGCGCGTGCTGACAGACTGACAAATAGCCTTTTTATTAAGGGCCTGTCTGTGCCTGGCAGCCAGAGATCTCAGAGAAGAACAATTCAATTCAGTTCAATAGACTTTATGCCTCCCTGCAGGGCCACTTTCATTACAGGCATAAAAAACACTGATTAAAGACAAAAAATAGATATCACTTTTATAAATTGAGCCTGGATCATGTGTAGAGTCTTTGTTTGGTTTACCTGCCTGAGCTGCACGGGCCTCAGATCTCCATGTTTTTAATGATTTATCATGTGCACCATGATATGGATCTAAATGTATTCACTGTCAGGTTTTTAGTGTCACATCTTTATCTTCATTGACACTTCTAACATGTAGAAATCTACATTTCAGCTTGTAAACAACTAAACATGTTCAGACGTGTTGTTACCTGAAGGAAAGACATAATGTCCAATTAAATCTCATTACAGCTACAAGTTAGAAAATCAGTTCCATTCACTAATTGTTTTGTTTACAAACCTGTAATATGAGAAACATAATGTATTTATTAGTGCTGTCATGAGATTAAAAATTGGATGAGATTAATTAATTTTGAGCAGTAATTAATTAATCTAATTAATCTTATTTTTAATCTCATTTAATAATAGCTAAGAAAAACACTATTTTTATCCATGGTTCCGTCGGGGCGTTTTTGAAAAGCAAATGTTCCATTCATGGGACCGACAACTCTCATATGCTCCTCCATTGTCACGCTCCGCTCTGCAGCTAAACGCTTTTGCTCACCTTGCCGTCACAGGAAGTCAATCAGCAGCCAATAGATGTCCACCTAAGAGTGATTAATCCAGGGCTTAATTTGAGCCAGAACAAGATCCGGGAACTGTCTTATTTTGAAAGGGTGTGTTCCGGTAACTGTTTGCTGGGATCCGTTAACGGCGCCAATCGGGTTAAATAACAGCAGCATCAAANATACCAAAAAGGCAGTATAACTTACTTCTTATGGGTTTATCATCACTTTCTCTAGCCCTGCTTGACAATTTACACCCGCTGAGCGCCGGCGCACATCGCTTGGTCTGGTCCGACGGTTGTGTATGTGTGTGCGTTCCGGTATCAGTCAGTGAATTCTGGTCTCGTAGTGCTATTTGCGTTCCGGTAACTTTTGATTTACAAATTAAGCACTGGATTAATCCCTTTGTACAACTCCAGCACAAGAAGCCGAAATACTAAAAAAGGATTTTATTTAAAAGCAACTCAAAAGCAGAAACTGTAAATATAGATTAAAAATTAGATTTATGCGATTAAGGAATATAACGCACCAAATATGGCTGTAATTAATTAATCGCAACTAACGCGATAATTTGACACCCCTAGTATTTATCTACCTTTATGTCCTCAAACATGCACGTCCACTCAGAGGTTATAAAGTACAAAGTGTGTGATAGAAGTACCTGCTGCAGGTATGATCATGTTGTTACATCAGGTCATGTGATTGTTGTGTCATGTTTATTTTCTTATCTTTATGTCATGACCCAATTCTGTTCCTTCTCTCACCACAGTCTGATTCCATGACGCGTCAGCTTGCCCTAACGACTCACCTGTACCTCATCCATCAGTTTCATGTTCTCACCTGTTTTTTATTTAACTCCTCTGAGTTTCTGCCTTCTTGTCACGTCTGTGTTCATTCAGCTTTACCAAGTCCTGTCCCACAGCAGGTTTGACCTGTCCTTTATTTATTTTTTATTTTTGCCACTGTGGTGTTTGGAAATCAGCCACCAGGTTTTTGTAGAACGTACTGGTACAAGGAAACATGTTAAACATGTTTAACAATCACAAGATTTAAACAAGAAACAAACTTATTTATCTTCCTCATTATAACATCAAACTTACATTTAAACTAAATGTTGTTAATGTGGAACACAAACATCTCTGACTCTTTAAAATTCCTTGAATCAAACTTTACATAGTTCAGATGCTGTTTAATATATCTGCAGGTTGCATTTCCTCTCTCTCTCTCTCTCTCCCTCGCTCTCTCTGATGTCCTCTGTCTCACCCAGCCCTCAGGGTGCTGTCACATGATAGGTTGGTGACATGACAACCAATTAAGGACTAATTAATCAAGCTCCAGTTGATAGATAATATCCTGAGCCACTTGGAGTGAGAGTGTGTCTGCTGGTAAATGAAGGAAATTAAGAGCAGAAATTTCAGATAAAAACAAAAGAGAAACTGTGAAATAAAAGATTTTTAAAGCAGCTGATTCTTTAATAACTGATTTTACTAGTTGGAAGATACTTTTGTCACCAAACATAATTATATTTTCTTTATTTTCTATCTGTAAGACGATGAAAGAACTCAATTGAGCACCAACATAAACTGAGTTCAAATTAAAACCTGTTTACATAATGATTTTAAATCTTTACATTATTTTCTTTACATATTTTAGATGTTCTGTTGGTTTATCAGCATCTGAAGACGTAAGTGACTGTGATGGTTTAGTATTTTCTCATCCCACACTGCAGCATCAGGAGGATCACGGTTAGTAACATAAACTAGTTCATCATAAGCTCCGCCCACTGTGTGAGCAGGACCAATAGAAAATCTTAAGACCACATGTATGCACATACTGAATGTATGTGTATGTTTGTACAGGTAAAATGATCTAATACTCTTATTAAAGAGGCCATTTAACACAAATTTCAGGACTTTGTGGTTATTTATTTTGCGGTTATATTTATTTAGGTATTAACCAGTAATATGAAACATTTTATATCTAAAAAACATCAGGAAACACTGATTAACAGACCTTTCAATCTGTCTGCATCAAGATTTGTCTGGTTTTGCCAGGAAACGTCTAATCACTCAGATGAAATTCGGTTTCCTCCAACACGAAGGAGCTTGTCTGATGTCCATTGTGACTTCTTGTACAACATGGCTGCAGCAGTAATACGTTGCACCAGGGTGACGCCACAATCCAAAGACAGCAGAGAAACTCTAAAAATAAATGTGATAACTGTAGGGGAGCCCGGGGCCTTCGGGTCGGCCAAATGGAAGTATTGATGAGAGCAGAAGAGAAAAACACACAGAAGAAGAGTGTTAGAGTCTCTGGCTGCAGGCCACGGTAAACCTATTGATCCACTGTTGTTTTCAGACCATCTCTATACGTGCTCACACACACAAACACACAGGAAGAGGACACTTTCACAGGGACTTCCTTTTCCTTTGTTTTCTCTCTCACTCCTCCGTTTTAACCGCTTTCATGCAGAAAAACTCAGAAAACACGTGTGAAGGTTCAGATTAACACAATACGGATTAACTTGTTTACAAACATCAGCTGATGTTTACAAACCTTGAACACAAACAGCTGATCATCAGAGTTTTATAGTTAAATCACAGGTCAACGGATGTAGATGCTGAACGTGGTCTTGGTCCTTGTTCAGGTCTGTTTTATGACCCCGCTAAGCCCACCCCCCCCCCGACCTACGTGACTCTTTACAACAGAGCTCGATTGTGGCGAATGTTTTTTTCCACTTAACAACCTGCGTCGCACTTCTGTGGAAACATCAGCAGCTCTTTCCCTCTGCAGGTCTAACCTGATCCCACGATGTCCTGGGCTGAGCAGGATTCTCTCCGACGGTCTCAGGGTGTAACTGGATGCAGGAAAACTGCACAACGCTAACACATGATAGGATCAAAGCCTCGGCAGGAGACTAGTGAGTCCTTCATGACCAAACCTCATCAGAGCTTGTGGGTCCCAAGTCATTAACACTCGAACACAACCAGGATGATAAACCACCACGACCTCAGTACCAGAGTTCTGTGCTCCAAACCATCATGAGCCTGTTACACTTTATTACAGGTAACATGGAGCGTGATGTGATTGTGTACCTGAAGTTCTCGTTAAGACCCGACAAACACCAACAATGTTCTGACTGATTACTGATGTCACAGTGAGGGTTTCATCCACCATGACGGAACCTGGAATATTGACTTTACGCTGCATTTAGTCCGAACTCTTAATAATTATTTTAAAACCATGAAACGTGATTAATTACTCAAACAAAAACTCGTTATACCAGCGATTAAAAGTATCAGGATTCATCGTTTCTTTCACGTTTGGCTGGATTTTAATTATTTATTTATTTGCTTGAGCTGTGTGTTTAGTTTTCCAGCTGTGACTGGCTTTTCTCATCCATCTCAGTGTTTCTGTTTTAAATACACACACTTTAACGCGGCCTCTGGTCTGTTTCCGACACATGGATCAATAAGCTGCATGTTGAGGTTCACACAGGCGGAGCTGCTGTGGATCAAAGACCTAATTATGTGTGTGTGTGACAGACTCGGGTTGTTGCTGTAATACAGATATTTAACAACACATTAACCTCTCAGTACTCAGGTTGTTTTCATTCAGATAAAACTACAAACTGAACTCACAGAATAAAACTCTAAATCAGATTTAAGTCCCGCCCCCTCACCGTAAACAAATAAGGCATTTTTATTATTAAAAACAATTAAAACCTCAGATATATTTAAGTGTTGACTCCTGCTGTTTCATGTTGTTCCTACTTAGTGTTTATTAATATTTATAATATATTTAGTGTAATTAGTTATTCTGCTCTTAGAAAACCATCGACGGCTGTGTGCAGGTGAGTGGGTGGGACTTTCAGCACCTGCAAACAGGTTGTCATGACTCCACCTCTCTGTTAGAAGTTAAAGACTTCTGGTTCATCTTTAAACTGATGCTGTAGAGAAAGTTGATCAGTGGAGGAACGACAGTGCAGCAGGTAGATACACCTGAAGTTATCAGCTCAGGAACCTGGACCTGGTACATCCATCTGTCTGACCTGAAGTGGGTTAAAGGTCTGGAGGTTTCTGATTTCTAGAGTTTTTTCCCGCTTCTTTATGTTGATTAAAGTTTCTGAGTTCAGATCTTGTGTTTTAGTGTTTGATATGATTTTTGTTAGTGTTTTATTTATTTTGGTTATCAGATGTTCTGTGGCGTCTCAGCTGTTTGTTTCTCTCTCAGTGTCTCTTCTGTGTTTTTATTCTGTTTAATTTTATTGAACTGCTGTATGACGTGTTTATTTCTTGTTATTCGTTGTCTTCTAGCCTCGTACTCAGTGTTTTATTTACTCGTTTGAGCTGCTGTTTGTTTCCCAGTTACAGTTTCTTTTGTTTTGTATTGTGTTTTTGCTCGTTGAGTTCAGGATCTTTTGTTCTTGTTATTTTCTAGTTACATTTTTTTCCCTGATGTGTTGTTCGTTACTGTGTCATCAGTTCATCAGATGATCATTCTCCAGACCACGATTCACTCTGATATCTCTCTTCTGCATGTGGCTCCTGGTCTCATGTGTTTCTTGTCAGATTGAAGTTAGATTTTCTCTCTTTGAGGTTTTTTATTTTTATTAAAGTTCCATCGAGTGTCTGTCTGCAGTCGGAGTCTCTCGCCACACGTTCTGACAGAAAATGAAGAAAATAAAGTTTAGAATGTATTAGACATACCTCAGTATCATCTTTATAAAAGACCAGTTAAACTCAAACCTGCAGCTCATCTCGAGTGCGGTGTGGAAACTTAGATGTCAACCAACATCTGGAGATGTGACAAAAATCTTTTAATTTCAACATAATCGACACATCTTGGGGCTGAAGTTCTCGTTGTGTTCTGGATCTCACCAACCCGGACGAGTTCTGTCGCAGTCTGAGGTGAAACTGGTTCTCGTGTTTCTGGGATGAAGTTTCTGTCTGTAAGTCAGTTGAACAGATGAAGGTGACCCTTACCAAAACCTGATGATGATGATGTCATAGTGATGCATGACATCAGGTGGGTAACAAGGAAGAAGTTTGATTTTAACTTATCTGTTACGTTAAACACAGAAAATGACCAGAGGAAACGTTCAGGTGTGATCAGGTGTGATCAGGTTTGATCAGGTGTGATCAGGTTTGATCAGGTGTGATCAGGTTTGATCAGGTGTGATCAGGTGTGATCAGGTGTGATCAGGTGTGATCAGGTTTGATCAGGTTTGATCAGGTGTGATCAGGTTTGATCAGGTGTGATCAAGTGTGATCAGGTGTGATCAGGTTTGATCAGGTGTGATCAGGTTTGATCAGGTTTGATCAGGTTTGATCAGGTGTGATCAGGTGTGATCAGGTGTGATGCAGCAGAGTTCTGTCATCAAACAAAGAAGTAGCTGTTCATTTTTAAATGACACAAAATTAGAGGCAATAAGAGAAGATGAAGATATTCTGAGGGAGATGTTAGAAAAACAAACTGAAGCAGTTAAAATAAAAGAACGGAGCGGATTCAGAGGATGACCGCTGCAGGTGACGACCGCTGCAGGTGACGACCGCTGCAGGTGACGACCGCTGCAGGTGACGACCGCCGCGGGTGACGACCCCTGCTGCGCCTCCTCATGTAGCTGTCGTCCTTCATCTCCCTCCTCACAGATCAGCAGCAGGATGAGGTAGAAACTTATGATTTGACCTCTCCAGCTGGGCTCCATAACTCACCTGTACTCATCCCGCCTGCTGTCAGCGCTCCACGGCCGGCGCTGCACGGCCCGTCCCTGTGGCCCTCTCCAAACAGGCAGGACGAAAAAAATTACAGGAGGGGAAGGAGGTTAATAGAGCGATCCTGGTCTTTTAATTGAAAAAGTTAAACGATGCGACGGGGCGAGGATGTTATTACAGGGGCCTAGTCGGAGCCGAGAGATGAATGGTACCTACTGAGGTTAATAAGGAACATGTAGGAGGGACTGAACACCAGGGCCAATTATTGTGTTTAAAAATTACAACAAGTTCATATAGAATACAGGGTGGGGGGGGGGGTGGGGGTGTAATAAGATCTGAAACACTCCGGGTTCGAAAACATGAATGAAATCTACTAAAAGAACTTGATTCTGACACGAGTCCATCTGCATCATCAGATCTAAACAAACATTAACTCTGTTTATTCCTTTATTCTGTATTTTTTATTTTAATTATTTATAAGTTTTCATTTATCAAGAGTTGAATCAGATTTAAAGTCTGAGTCAGACCTGAGAACAAACCAACAGACACGTCTTCATACTGTAAACCTCAATACAAAACAACACATTGAACTAAATTTAGTCCAGTTAAACACCAATTTGTGCAAATGTAGTTAAATTAGAAATATAATATGTCTAATTAAATGAAGTTTTAATGCAACACTGAATATGGAGGATAATTACTGAAAAACGATGTCGATGGACAAATGAAACAAAATGTTCCGACATGATGAGAATTAAATGTATTTTCTTTATATTTGAGTAAAAACTCTGTTATTGATCACGAGTCTGAACCTCCAGAGGAAAATTATTT
Source organism: Pachypanchax playfairii (assembly GCA_006937955.1). Classification (NCBI taxonomy): domain Eukaryota; kingdom Metazoa; phylum Chordata; class Actinopteri; order Cyprinodontiformes; family Aplocheilidae; genus Pachypanchax; species Pachypanchax playfairii. The sequence continues at coordinate 343,476 of SSNP01000129.1, read as the reverse complement.
ATTCATCTTCTCACAAAAAACCCAAACGTTTGTGTTTCTGTTTAAATTCTGAATCTGATCCAAGTTTCTCCCTTTCAGGGTCCGTCAACTTTCACAGTCCCCCACCGTCACTCCCCCTTTTACATGTCATCATTTATTAATGGTAAGAGGTCTGCGTAAAGCATTAGCAGTGTTTGTGATAAACCATTAGTGATGTATTTCATTTCTCAGTAGGAAACAGGGGAGCGTTGGGGGCCGTTAATATCCGTTAATGTTAAGAGGCGACGGCGGAAGGGGGAAGAGGTTCCTCCCTCTGAGGTGATTAGATCCGTCCATTTAGTTAGAGGACACGTATGCAGACACATGTTAAAACACACAACATACATGAACAGCCTGCTGTGCATGTGAACATGTCTCATTAGCATGTTAGAAACAGAAACACGTTCAAATAAAACAACATCTGTACAGCTGCTGCTAGACGTTGCATCAACACTTTAATGCTGTTTCTGACTGTTTTAATTATCCTTTTATTATAGTCTGTTTATTAGTTTGTGTTTTACTGCATGAGTCAAATAAAAGTCTTTAAATCACGTCTGCAACCTACAAATCTGACAAATGAAACCGAGAAGCATCATAGTCTGCAGCCGCTCCGTGTTTTCAGCTAATTTCTGAACAAGTGAGGTTACAACCTGCATGTATTTCAGCCTCCGCCTGCTTGTCAAACATCCCTCAAGCAGAAATCAATAGGTCATCATCTCTACATATTACTACATATCAGGAGGGGACCTGAGGAGGAGGAGGTGTGAATGAGAAATCAAAGAGAGGAGGAGAGGAAATGTCATGTCTATTATTATATCCTGGTTTAACACAATCATGTCTGCACTGATTTACAACAGTTAAACATTCACTAACACAGTTGTTTTACTTCTCATATTGTTGGACTTATCTTCATCTTCATCTTCATCTCGACCTTCATCAGTTTTCCGTCTGAAACATTTTGCTCCTGAACTTTCCAAATTTTTCTTAGAATGTGTTGAGTTTTGGATGTGGCTCATGTTTTAGTGAATTATTACACCGAGAGGTTGTATTTACCTGAACTCTACAACCATCACAGGAAAGAGGCGGAGCAGGAGGCGGAGCATAAGGTAGAACAAAGTATAGAGGTCCAGGTGAGCAGGCAGGTTCAAGAAAACAGGATCTTTAGAGGCCCTTCCATTAAAAACAGTTTTTCTGAGGTTTCTGTTGAATATTTTAGCTCCACAGGTGTTCTTACCTTCATAGTGGGTGTGAAAACAGGTCAACAACTTCTCTTTCAGTTTTAATCTCTCAAACTACGCAGGTGGTGATAAAATCCGAGTTCTCCTGAGTCCGAACGGCCTGTATTTGTTTCATCACAACTCCTTTGTTCGTTAGTATTCATCAGCTCCTGCAGTTGAAACCACACCTAGCATGCTGCTGGCTAAAAGCTGTTAGCATAAGTTGTAGCAAACCTGAAGACACGACGTCTGACGTTACCATGTGCAGCAGGGCAGTAAACAGTACAGCTTGCTCTCATAGACTAGTTTGTTAGCCAATCAGAGTCCAGCAAATTCGTATAATGAATATTAATGAGCTGCTGACGAAGCCTGAGGGAAACAGATGAATTTTAACGCAGACAGATTGAAAGGTCTGTTAATCAGTGTTTCCTGACGTTTTTTAGATATAAAATGTTTCATATTACTGGTTAATACTTAAGAAATAACCACAAAGTCCTAAAATTTGTATAAAATTGTCTCTTTAAGAACAACCAGGAAAACCTGAAAATGAGTCTGAAATCCAGAAACACGTCGTCTGATGAGACTTATTTTAATTTGACAAATAAAACAAATAATTCTTTGTTACATTAAACCTCTAAATCAATCCTCACGCAGTCAGACTGCTAAACTCTCCGTTACACCAAATACCCTCAATCCAACTGGTTCTAACGTTACTGATATTCATTTTGATTTGTTTTATTTGTCTGATTTTATGTAACTTTCATCCACATTCATTTAAATCATTAAGTTAAAATGTTTATCTTATTATAAATAATAAATATTGTGTTTTGACTGTAGTGATTTTACGTTTTCATTTATTATTCTATTTTAAACTGAGATATTAGTTAGTTAGTTAGTTAGTTAGTTAGTTAGTTAGTTAGTTAGTTAGTTACTTTATTTGTTTTATTAATTCTTCTTTGTTTGACTTGTTGGTTATCTCAGCAGCTGGTTAATGTTCTAGTCTAGAACTAACACGTGCCTCTTCAAAATCTATCAACTATTATCTGTGATAAGAGACGTCAGTGAAACATCAGAGGCTGAATGTTTAAACTGGGAGGGAGTTTGTGTCAACAGAAAGCTCATAACTGAAATCCACTTAAAATGTGCCACCGAATCAGAGTCGGTGATTAAACAGTTGAGTGTGAGAGTCGGAGCAGTGATGGATATTGATTCTCATTTTTACAGGTCATTTCCTCTGAAGATGATTAATACATCTGTTTCTCAATCCTCCTACGGTCCAGCGTCTCTGATATTAAACCTCCAGGCAGGCAGAGCCTCAGACGACACGCGTTCTAATCCAAATCCAAATCTTTAAAACTAGATACACAAACTTCAGAAAACCATTTTATAGCAAAAATCAGCAGGAGAGTTACATCTCGTGAGTTTTAAGAAAATTTAAGTTAATTTCTAACAAATACAACAATCGACAAAACTTTGGGAACAACTAAACCTCCGTTTGAGGGACGAAGGTTCGAGGGTCTTGAACCCTTGATTCTAATGATGTAATGGTCTCTTGAGTGTGTGAAGTTCTGCAGACGCTTGTTAACGTCCTAAACCAGATTAAATCCTCCAGGAACCATAATAAACAGCATGTGATGATCTGGTATGTTTATTTGTGTGAATTAAAGTTGCACAATATTACAAAAACAATAATTAATCTTATTGTTAAATGTCACTCCATCATGTTTTAATACAACGCGTGTCACATGACAGTCTAATCCAGTTCATGGTCCAGTTTGATTCTCCACATGTGGATTTATAAACATCAAATCTACATTCTGGTCAAACTAGAATCTTTTAAATTATCTGATAATTTAAATTATAATCTAATTTATCTGATATGAGTCGTTTCTTTTGGGATTCTGGTGGAAATGAAGCAAATTTAAAACAGTATAAATTACCTTCTTTCTTCAGCTCCAGTTGGCGCCTCGTTTCTGTTTCTCTCTCCCACGGGGTTTTATATGAATCATTTTTTTTCCATTTCATCGCATTTATTTTCATTTTCAGCTCCATCATCTCATAATGATATCCCACATGACATTTTCTCTGAAATGAATGGAATCAGAGTCACTCAGCCTCGTTTATTGGACTGTCCTTGTTTACACTTGTTAGACTCAAGTCAGTCAGTACACTGTAAAACTGTGAGCAACAGATCAGGTATGAAGGTTGGATCAATAAGACTATTTTTATATATAATTCTTTGTTTAATGAGTTTTTTTTTCATGTTAGAAGTAATTGGCGGAAGTAGATTAATTTCACATATAGTTTAAAAAAGTGTTTAAATTAATAGAAAAAGTTATTTAAACGAGACTTTCTGATGTTTTTTATACGTTTTTCTACAATAACGTGATTATTATTGACAAACTCCTTCCCTAAACTCATGATGACTTCATGGTTTCATTTCCACCATGGTTCACTCCGTAATGCTACGCTAACTATTATGGGTGTTAAGCATAAATCCAACCCGGACGTCCTTCAGAAACCTGCAGTTATTAGAAACTAAAACCAGGTGCGGAAGAGAAGAAAATAGAAAATGATCAAAATCAAAGAGAAAAAACAACATCCAAAAATCTTAAAGAACCAAACAGAATCACAGACCACATTTCACTTCCTCTGTGGATTAAAAATATAATAAATTATCACCTGTATGGGTTAACTAGTCATTAAAATAATTTAACTGTATCTATTTACTTTTTTCTTGATTACAGAAGTTTGTGCCCCTTAAAGTAAAAGTATAAAGAGAAGTTTGTCTGTAAACTTCACTGAGTGAAATGATTTGTCAGCGCTGTCATATTTTACAGTGTTGGTCTCATGGGTAGAAATCGTCCTTACAGATTAGATCAATAGCAGCTCATATCAGGATGGATCAATACTGTTTAGAGTCAGACTGATCAGTAAAATCAGAGTTCTGATGTCTGGATACCTTCAGATTTAATGAAAGAGACAGACAGAAAAAGGATGAGAGAAACAAAGAAACAGGAATTTGAAGCTGCAGCTCTGTGACTTCTGATCTGTCAAAAGAGATTTGTCTTTTATTTTGAAGGTCTAGAACATAAAAAAAACATTTAGACCAACTTAACTGTTTTATTTAAATACTTCGTAGTTCATCATTTAAAATCTTTTTTCTCTCAGATATGAAGTTCTGTTTGATCAGATAATTTAAATGCATATGAATAGATCAGACGTGTTTCTTTCTTTCTTTTAATTGAACTCCCTCCTTCCACTGAGCGCATGATGCTGGTCCGCTGCAGTCACGCACCTCATACGACT
>SSNP01000129.1:301432-333932 GCA_006937955.1 Pachypanchax playfairii | reverse complement strand
GGAGGGCCCAGGATGTACATGTTCCACACGGGGTTCCGGTGAGTCCAGACCGGGCTGCATGTTAACTATATGAGGGTTTGTGTTGGAGCAGGTTGTGTGATGATGGGACACCAGGTGAACATGAAGCTGACTGAATGTTGGTGAAATGTTTGTACAACAGACTCATTTTAGGATCTGATCCTGATGGAGGCCTTGCTGCTGGTGGAGGCCTGCTGGGATCTGATTGGCTGATCAGAAGCAGCGTGTCAGCATATGATGTACAATTAATCTATGAGAAAACACAATAAAAATGTTTTTATATAAACCCGTTTCATTACAGCAGGATGGAACCACTTTAACACCCAGGTGTCGTGGTTCTAACAAGACCTGGTTCAGTTCTCTTAAATGTCCCTGAAAGGACCATGAACTCTTCCCTAATTATCTCCTTCAGCAGAAGAAACAGCTGATCTGAAAGAAAATGGCACCCTTCTATCCCATAATACTTTGCAGCAGCATGTTTTAAAGGGACACCAACAGATTTATTCTTCAGGGTTTCTGTTAAAAAAGATGAAATGTGAATGTAAACAGCTGTAAAAACTCTGATCTGGTCTGTACAGGCTGATCCAGAACCAGCCTTCGTATAACCAGATCCAGAACCAGCCTTCGTATAACCAGATCCAGAACCAGCCTTCGTATAACCAGATCCAGAACCAGCCGTCGTATAACCAGATCCAGAACCAGCCTTCGTATAACCAGATCCAGAACCAGCCTTTGTATCCAGAACCAGCCTTTGTATCCAGAACCAGCCTTCGTATAACCAGATCCAGAACCAGCCTTCGTATAACCAGATCCAGAACCAGCCGTCGTATAACCAGATCCAGAACCAGCCGTCGTATAACCAGATCCAGAACCAGCCGTCGTATAACCAGATCCAGAACCAGCCCGGATCTTCATAGTTTCAGTTTATTTAACATGAAACGTGATTATTTTATTCTGAAATGTTTTTAGCTACTGATGGTGTTTAATTAACATCAGTTCAGTTGGTGAAACAAAATATTAAAATATTAATTTGAATGTTGGGCTGCACGGTGGAGCAGTGGGTGGCACTGTTGCCTTGCAGCAAGAAGGTCCTGGGTTTGAAACCGGGCTGGATCCTTCCTGCATGGAGTGTGCATGTTCTCCTCATGCATGTGTGGGTTTTCTCTAGAAACTCCAGCTTCCTCCCACAGACCTAAATTACCTCCAGGTGTGATTGTGTCCTTGTGACGGACTAGTGACCTGTCCAGGTGTAGCCCCGCCTCTCACCCAGTAACTGCTGGAGATAGACACCAGCTCTGTGACCCTGAACAGGAATAAGTGGGTACAGATGATGGATGGATTTAAATGTTGTAACATAAAACTCATAATCAACTTTCCTCTTTCTTCTACCTGAGTTTCCTGCATCAGTTACCATGGCAACAGAGCCAAGAAGGCATCCTGAAAACCCAGACCTGATCCTGGACCTGCTCTGATGGGACATTATGTGTTAATTCTTTCTGGTTCCTTTTGATCAGATTCTCATTTTGTATTTGTACAACAACAAACTACTTCAAACTCTTTTGTTTTGTTCAACAAACAAACAAACAAACAAACAAACAACAAGCCTCGTCAGATTAAAATGAGGGATTATTCTACCAGAGGCTGTGACAGGCTGTCAATCTGAAACATCTGCACAGAACAGCTGATTTAAAACACTGCATTAGTCTAATGGGATTAGGATTATGTGTGTACTGGTTTCGGTTTATTCCATCATTTTATCTGACTGATCTGTTGCATCAAAGTTTTGAAAACTGATTTTAGAAGTTTTGATTAAAATTTGAGCTCCACGTGAAGCCGTTGTGTAAATGTTGTCAGGTGTGTGTGGAGCACGACACTAACACACCTGTCTGAGGTTTCTGGATGCCTGGAAGTCGTCCTTGGCATCGTGATTTACAACATGAGAGTCACATTAGTTTTCCTCCCGCCTGTAATCATTTTCCTTCCTGCTTCCTGTCATGGTTGGCCAAGGTTATCCTGAGAATGAGCTGGACGTGGAGGAGAACTGGACTGATCCACAGACGTCTCCTGCTTCAGGACAGACCAGAACCTGCACAAGAACCTGCTGCAGGAGTTTTAGCTCAGTTTCAGTCCTTCCTGAGCGTTTTTAGAGGAGTTTTATTAAAGTTTCTCATGGCTGATTGATTCATCTGAACATGAAGGATAAATCACTGCTGATCAGAAAATCACTTCATTTCAAGTGTTTTAGTTCTGGAGAGTAACTGAGTCCTGCAGCTGTCGTATCCCACAATCACAGGATTATAATTCAGCATGTAAAGGAATGTTTTCTATCACATCTGCATGCCAAGTTCTCTGTGCACGATTCTTTTCATGCAGGTGTGAGTTTACAGATAAAGAGACAAATGATTGAGTTACTTTTGTATTCTGTTCCAAATCTCTGCTGCAGAGAGAGACCACCTCGCAAACCCGGCCTGAGGTGAATATAGAGTCACAACATCATCTATCTATATCTCTATATCTATCTGTCATTCATGCAGCTTGTTATTTTAATTCTAAAAACAACAACGAACAAAGATTTTGAAGTTTATCTGTATTATAAGTGTGTTCTGTGTGTAATTACCTGATGCAGCTCAGCTTGCAGGTTTCTGGGGAAACGAGCCCCTTGTTTGGGTAAACGTATTAGAAAAGAGAAAAGTTAAAAACATTTAACGTCATGAGGTGAAACATGCTAGTTGGCTAATATCAGTTATTGAACTGAATCTTAAACAGATTCTTAATAATAAGGAAACTCACTGGAAACAAATCCATCTTGATTCTTTGTTGTTCTTGCAACATTTTTGTTTTGTTGTAGCAGAAATTGCAGCCGATAACCGTTTGATCCTTTTGCTTTGTACATGTATGAACTTGGTATGAATAACTTGCATGGTTATGGCACTATTGTTTTAGATATTTCTAAATACAAATTAAAAGTAAATTATTTTTGAGCTGAAGGTGTAAATTCATCTGATTTTCTAAAAAAAAAACAATGAATTTTCAATAAAGTTCTTGCATGTTTTTTGGAAACATAAAGGTTGATACTGATCAGTCCAACAACCCGTTCGAATGTAATTCTGTTGCATTTTAACACACAGGTGATCAGACAGGTTTTAACTTCACCTAAAAATGAACTAGAACACGATGCAACAATTTTAATGTCTCATTTGATATTTTTTTATTCTAAATGGTAAACCTGTCTGATCGGTTGCTTGGTGGTTTGAACCAACAATCTTTTGTTATATGATTTTTAACTCAGAATTGTTTGTAAATTTCCCACAAATCTATATTAAACTGAAAAGAAGAACTGATTTCTGAGATAAACTTGTTGTTACTTCCTGTTGCACGCAGCTCCCAGCTGGCGATGAAGTACTTGGATCCAGAATTCACTCCTCTGACTAACGCTGTGAGCGAGGACATGCAGAACTCCTCTAAATGGAGGTACAACAGCTCTGCTTTCATGCAGCTGAGGTATGTAAACACAACATCTCACACCCTGCGGTACTCCAGCAGCTACCCAGAAATACTTTTACTGCAGTGAGATTTACTGTAGTCGTGAAAACGTTTAGTTTTTTGAGACATTTCAGTTTCATAATAACAAACATTTAAGCATCATTTACATCTTTAATATTTCTGTTACATAAAAAGTTGACAATAAATCCAACTGGCTTGTATTAAGAAGATAAAACAACTGGAATGATGTGGCACCTTTTCCCATCACTAAACCAAGAACCAGAATGTGTTTCAGATGATAATCTCAACAGATCCAACTTCCTTTCTGTTTCTGTTGGGATCGTCTTTCAGAACCATCAGGTTCTACAGAACTTTATATAAAATATTGTTCCTGCAGACCAACCAAGAAACCAGAAAGGTATGAATCAGTTTTCAGCATCACTTTGGAACAAAATGGTCCTGATGTTGACGAGGTGAGCGATTGCTGCGTTTCAGTCTTAATTTGAGAATTAAAATAAAAATCCTGATTAAAGATAATATAACCAGAGTAATGGTTATATATCAGACTGAAAAATAATTATTAATCCATTATTATGTTTTTACTAATGGAACCGTGTGTCAGGTTTCCTTGTGATTTTGCCCAGAGGAGATATATAAACAAACTGGTCCCAGACCAGAACCCTGTGGAACACCATTTCTAACTCTAATCCAGATCATAGCCAGTGATGTATCTTTGATTTGATTGAATGATTGTGTATGTAACTGAAACTGACTGAACTAGAATACGATAAGACATAAATTTTGCTGGGAATTTGAACTGAATAAAAAAACTGAATCCACTTATAGAAATAATAATAAAATAAAATCTAATATAATTTGTCTGTAACAGTAAAGTTGTTGTAATGTCTTTCAGGATGGATATATCTAAACACATCGACATTCCCAACAACTTCACACTGACTCGAAACTCAGTCAAAGTGGGACAGCTGATGCACTTTGACTACTCCAGTCATAAGTATGTCTACTCCATCGGTGAGAACTTCCGCTCGCTCCTCCCGGATGTCTCGCCGATCCTCAACAAACACTACAACGTCTGTGCTGTAGTCGGTAACAGTGGCATTCTCATTGGCTCACACTGCGGAGCTCAGATTGAGAAATATGACTTTGTCTTCAGGTGCAACTTTGCACCAACAGAGATCTTTAAAAAGGATGTTGGACGTCGGACCAACATGACGACCTTTAACCCCAGTATCCTGGAAAAATACTACAATAATTTACTTACTGTCCAGGACAGAAACAACTTCTTCCTGAGCCTGAAGAAGCTGGATGGTGCCATTCTTTGGATCCCAGCGTTTTTCTTCCACACGTCAGCTACAGTGACTAGAACACTGGTGGACTTCTTTGTGGAACATCGAGGGCAGCTGAAGGTCCAGTTAGCTTGGCCTGGCAACATCATGCAATACATAAACAAGTAAGAAACTCCACAGAGTGTATTTAGAAGTTATGGTGTCATATGTTAGCAGTAGAAAGAAGAACATGTTTAATCATCTGGAGCATTTCTGATTTTCAGTTTCCTGCAACTTTTAGTACCTGTCAGACAGAAATAACAGAATGAATATGAAATAAATAAATTATGACTTTATTTATCAAGAAATAAAATATTTTCAAACCAACCTGACCCGTTTGTAAAAGTAACTGATCTCTCTTCAAGAAGACGTGATGAACAAAGTCAGTGTGAAACGGTTGCAGAGAACCAGAACAACATCTACCTGCAGCCTCACTCGCCTCAGATAAGATCAGAGTTCATGATTTAACAATAAGAGAATCAGTTCAGAAATGGAGTTCCAACATCAGGACCACTGATGTCCCAAAAGAACTCAAAGACCGTATTTACCAAAAACATCCTGATGGTCCAGAAGACTTCTGGGAAAATATTCAGTCCTTTTGGAACATTTTGGAAGGTGTGTGTCTCGTTCCATCTGCTGTAAAACTAACACTGTATTCAGAAGATGATCAAACCAACAGTATAACATGGTGGTGGGAGTGTGATGGTCTGGGGCTGGTCTGCTGCTTCAGGACCTGGATAGAACCATGAATTCTGATCTCTACCAGAAAATCCTGATGGAGAACATCTGACCATCAGTTCATGACCTTCAGCTGAAGAGCAGTTGGGTTCTGCTGCAGGTCGTTGATCTGAAGAACACCAGCAGGTCTGCAGCAGAACCTTAAACAGGAAGTTCATGCTGAAAAACCCTCCGATGAGTCTGAATCTAAACAATTCTGTAAAGAGTCGTCAGAATAAAGTTCCTCCACAGAGACGTGAGATACTGCGAGTCATTACAAACAATCGATTGCAATAGTTTCTACCAAAAACACCCGTTATTGGGTTTTTTAAATGGGACCAGGTTGGTTTGGATGGATTTTTAAATAAATTAAATCTTTATCTGGAAATGGCGATTTGAGTTTTACTCTGGTTATCTTTGTTTGATTTTAACTTTCAAAACATTTAAGTGACAAAACGACCAAAACAAAAGAAATCTGTAAGGGTGCAAATACTTTTTTATAGCTCTGTATAATATGGTCAGTATGTTTTATGTGCTAGCGTAGCATCTGGTGACAACATTCAGCCTAATCTCCTGTATTTGACCCTGTTTGTAGTAATTTGTGGAAACGAACGTGTTTGTAAAGAGATTTAAGCTCCAAATCCGGATTATGAGGAAACGACTGTATAATGAAAGGAATGGGAGGCAGATAGAACATGTTTGAAGAGGGATTTGAGTCTGATACTTAGTGGTGTAGCAGCTAAGTAGACTGCTTGTACAGTAATTTAATCTTTATTAATCCCATTAAATCTACCTGCTCTGGAAGAATCAGTCCTTTCAGGCGCTCAGAGGGTTTCAAGAGTCTCATAGAGACACTTTGGTTCAGGATATTTTTGAGTCTCTGTCCTGATTAAATGACCAGCTATGCTTCATGTTCCCAACAGTTACTGGAAAACCAAGCAGCTGTCTCCAAAGCGCCTGAGCACCGGCATCCTGATGTACACACTGGCGTCCTCCATGTGTGACCAGATCCACCTGTATGGTTTCTGGCCCTTCGGCTGGGACCCCAACACTGGTAAAGAGTTACCGTACCACTACTATGACAGGAAGGGCACCAAGTTCACCACCAAATGGCAGGAGTCCCATCAGCTGCCTGCTGAGTTCAAACTCCTTTATAAGATGCACATAGACGGCCAGCTGAAGCTCAGCGTTTCCCACTGTGCTTAGGGCCACAAACGCATCACGTCACCTGCCGCTTCCAACCGCCAGAACCACACAAAGAACCAGATGGACTGACGGACCATCAGGCCGGGTTGCTGAACTCAGACTCATGGGATAAAATCTCATCTCAACAGCAAAAGATCAAGAAATTCTTACAAAAAGTTATTTTTTCTTGCTTTTATTTGTTTTTTTATTATTCTGATCACTTGCTTTTACCATCATATCACACTGATAACTGCACAAATCGTTTTATGAATGTAGTTAGTTTTAATTCATTTACCAAAAGCAGCACATATCTGACATTACATGTAAAACAGATTAAACAGACGATGTCAAACTGACGAGGCGACAGACGGGAATTTCAACATTAACTCAAAATAGCAGGCGACCCGAACCAAAACACGACTTAAACATGCGTACAGCAACATTAGATGCAATGCAGGTGTGATAATTACCAAGAAGCAGGTGTGTGTGTGTGTGTGAATGTTGTTATTTCTCTCACCAGGTGAGTCTCTTCTCTCTTTACTGATCTGTTATTTCGTTGTTTTATTCTGTATATCAGACCTGGTGACTCAGTCATCCAGTATTTAAATGCTTTGCTGATAATTTAACTAAAATAAAAACTCTTTAAGAAGGAGGTTGTGCATAACAACAACAGCTGGATCAGTAATGGAGATTAACTGCTTTGCTTGGTTAAGAAGAAATTATTGTTTTGTTACACATTGTACATTTTAGAATAAATTTTATTCCTAAAAAAAGATAATTAGAGCAGAATTCTAAAAAAAAAAAGGTATATATGGTGAGTTACTGGACCTCCATCCATCAGCTCCATCAGCTCAGTCTCCACTGACTTCCCTTCTGCTGTCAGAACATCGTCTCGTGTTGGTTCTGAACGTTGAGACTGATTGGATGGAAACTAAACGTAACATCTGCTGAGATGTTTTACATGCTGATTCCAGAGTTTCTGAGTTAAAACGGGACAAAAAACTTTAATCCTTCATCACATCAGATTATCACGGTATTCAGTTACACAGAAACTATAACTCTCATCTTTAATCAGCCTGTTAGTTATTTCACACACGTGTTCTCGACATGTAAACTCAGGATACTCGACACATGTAGAAAGTATGTTGATTGTTTCAGGATGTTCATGTTTTGACCGACAGCAGCTTGTTTTACTGGTTTCAGTCTGTGAAAAGACATTTTTCTGTTTCCTTCAACCCTTTAAAACCATCTAATGTGAATCTGCTGAGAGAATTCATCAGCACAACATGGTGGGTTTCAGTTTATCAATGTGAACAACTATCTTCACCGTGTTTTTAAGCACAAAATTTTATTTTTATGTCTTTATAAATTTGTTGCTGTAAAACTAAAGAAATTGGGGCTATTTTTGGAATGTAGAGCTACATTTTAGCGTCTTATTTTGAAGGCATTTCCTGTTGTTTGAGTTTAAGAATGTAAATCTGTGTCATAAAATGTCTAATTTTCAGGATTTTGACAAAAATGATTGTCAACATGAAGATTAAGCTCATTTTATAAGAGAAATAACTTGAGTTCATCATCAGCAAACTGGATCAGAAGGTCATTAGTTTAATTTAATTTAATTATTTTTCTGAATTTTTCTATCAGCATGTGATATTTGTGTAGAATGTGTTATTTATGCATTTTGATTGAAACTCCCGCTGCCTCCGTTTGGATTAACATTCTTTATAGAAAACTATAGAAACAGAAACTACATTAAGATATATGCTGTAAATGAACAAATGTTTTGTTGAAATACTTGAAATAAAAATGTATTTATGCTGAAGTTAAATATTTAGTCATTAACTGATTTCTGTTTCATATGTTTTGCACGTGTTGCGTTGAAGTTCAGAAAATGATCCATTAACGAAGCTAAACTTTACGTTTACACACGACTTCCTGTTTCCTGGTTTGTTACAAAGTTATTCATCCACACAAAGCCCCGCCCACACAGTGTGCACGTTCTCCACATGCCCCAGGACTCTGGTTGAACCACCTGCCCAGGTGTAACTCCGCCTCCCACCTGATGACCACTACAGAGGGGCATCAGCTGACCCTGAACATCAGGCAGGTAGTAAAACCTGAAATATTAACATCATCGAATCACTTCCTGTTTTTTATAAACACAGTTGAGAATTTTCTGTCTTGAACTTTTACAACAGACATTTTGGGACAAAAAGAACAAACGCTGTCGTGTTTCATCCTCATTTTACTGAATATTTGAACCTCGAGTCCGTTTCAGAGTCCTGACAGATGAAACTGTTAACATTCCTGTAAAGATACGAAAGCATCAATAACTGATAACGATTATCAGAAAACATGTTTGTGTGTTGTTTATTAGCAGTTACACAAAGTTCCAGACTCAATCTCTGACCTTTAGTCACCCTGATGGAGGAGGTGCACGTGACCCGTGCACGTGGACACGTCTTCTGGTGTTTAAAGTTCTTCAGACTTTATAAAAACTCAAACAGTTTCAGAAGTTAAAGGCAGTGATTCCAGGATTCTCCTGGAGACGAGTTCCTCATCTCTGTGTGTTTATTTCACTCCGTCAGCAGGAGATTTTTATTAATGCAGTCTGGCATTTAACACACGGGATCAGAAGTCACATGATCTCAGAGTCAGGTCACATGATCACTGAGCTGCGGTCCACGAGGACCCGAGAAGAACCCAGTCAGGACTATGAAATGTTAATAACAGCAATAAGAAAATTCATTTTATCCACATCAGAACATAATTAATCGTTTTGTGTTTAACGAACCTCCAGCTTCATGTCGTCTCTTATTAAAACCCCCAAAATGTCAAAAATCACTCATTAAACTTAAACAAACTGAATCAAAAAAACTCCTGGATTTTAATTTGTTTTTTCTAAACAAACTAACTTGTAAAAACAGATTTATTAAAACTTTCAACACATAATCCAGATTTTAAAAACAGACTTTTTTTTCCTCCATTAAAAAGAATCTTTCATGCGATTGAGACATTTTCTCTGAATATGTTCGTTTTACAGCTGATTCTCCTAAAACTGGTTTGTATAATTAATCGTTTTGGGTTGAAAGTGACTGAGTGTGTGAAAGAAGCTGCTACATTCTGAACGTCTGTGTTTTTAAATGATCTGATAAAGTCTGAACGACGACTAAAAGTTCCAGATTTTAATTTTACTGACGTTAAATTCAATCAAAGTTTCTGCTGTTTTTCTGTCTCACCGTGTTTCTCCTCCAACGCCGTCAGTTGCTTTTTCACTGGAAAACAAACTGAACATAAGTGACCTGCAGGTCATCGCAGAGTGAGGCCAACGTCAGAGGTCAAAGGTCAAGCAGCGTCGCTCTCTGAGCCTGGACGACACTCAGATTAAAATCTGTTTGTATCATTCAATGTAAAAAGTTTCCAACTCAAAAAAACCCAGACTTTTTATTTGTTTCTGTAAACAACAACAATCCAAAAAAATTTCCTCTGAAATCAATAATTATTTAATTTAGTTGTTAATTAAATAAAATTAAATTCATTTAAAAATAATCCACGTTAACCCGCCTCCTGAAACCTCTTCGTTATAATTTATACATGTATTATTATAGTTATAATTACTTTTCCATCATTTCTGGATGTTCTGATGAAGACAATCAGTCAGAATGTAGGTCAACGTTTATGGAAATGAAACAGGTCAGATGGCGTGCGCAGGGGTTGGCTGACCTCTGACCTCTTTCAGCTCGGCTGCTTCTGCAAACTAAAACAACATGCAGAAGTCAACATCTGGATTGAAAAGAGCTTTTGTGATCCAGCAATTTCACTCTTTTACTTCAGTTTTTGATTTGGTCAGGAAATAGATCTCCATGTGATCACTTTCCAAAGTAAAAGCTTTTAAAAAAGTTTAAAAATGGGATCAAAAGTTACAGCAGATACAAATAATTTAGTAACTGTTTGTGTTCCAGTGATTCCAAAATAAAGATTCTTTTACTTAAACATAATAAAAAAAACTTAATTTAAACCATTAAAATATAAGTACAATAAAACTGTTTGAATCTCAATGATACATTTAAAAATAACATAACTTTTCTGTTTAAGGTTAAAATATGTTGTTTTTTAATTAAAGAGTTAAAAAATGATATGAAGAAACAGAAAAAGTAAAATGTTGAAGAATAAAATATTAAAATAATGAAGAAAATGTTTTAGTTCCACAAAGTTCCGACTGTTTGATCCGTTGAGTTAAAAACTTTTAATCTATAAATATGAAATCAAGATGTTTCACTCAAAAATCACACAGATCATATAAAATCATCAACAGATTGTGAAACATGTCTGAGTGTAATTCTGACTACGTGTGTGTGGGGGTGGAGGGGTGGGGGGGGCGGGGGGACACCATCTGCGGAGGGACTCTTCTTCTTCTGTTTCAGGGTTTGTGGTTCTAATCGGAACAAACTGACAATGACGGAATCCACTTCCTGTTAACTGAACAATAATTCAATAAATAAACAATAATTCACTTGACACATGTTTATGATATTTAACTGAATTTATTTGGATGTTTGTTTATTAAACATGAAGTTACACTGAAATAAACAAATTAAACATAAAAATAAACATCAATCAAAAGGGTGAAGGCTTTTCTTCTGAAAAATAAACTATAGTTGCTCTTCATCTTCGTCGCGTTACTCTTCATCTTCATCCTGTTGCTCCTCTCTTTGATCTGCAGAGTGAAACTCAACCGTCTGATTGACAAGAACAAATCAATAAATCAAATGTTGTGATTAAAAGAGCAACATGCCGGAGGACATTAAATAATCAACCAGGAAGGAGGAGGAGGAGGAAGAGGAGGAGTTTTCAGGACGAAAAAATTTGCCAGAATCTTTTCCTGAGATAAGAAACTTTACACATGAAGAGTTTTATCTTTAAGAAAATAAAAACATATAATAAATATTAAATATTTGTTATAGTTTGTTCTTATTATTATAAAGAAGTTTTAATTTTAATGAATATTAATAAATAATGTAAAAACCTTGTGAAGGTGACATTTAAAAGAAGTTCCTGAATTATTAGAGATCAAATATTTCTTGTCTTCGGTCTCGATGGGACGATAATTAAACATGTTTCCAGCTGCTTCCGTTTGTCTGAGCTACACACACACACACACACACACACACACACACACACAAGTGTGTTTTGTTATCCTTATGGGGACCGTCCATTGACTTCCATTGATCTTAGTAACTAGATTTATAACTAACCCAAACCCTTTTCCTAACCTTAACCATTACTGATCTATAACTAACCCTAAGACTAACTAAAACTCTATTCATACCATACCTATAAACCTAACCCCTAACCCTAAAAAGGGGAGTCCCCCTCATGGGGACCAGGCTTCGGTCCCCACAAGAACCCTCGGACCCCAGAAAGATAGTAAAAGTCAGGAAACGGGTCCCCAGGAGGTCAGAAATACAAACACACACACACACACACACACACACACACACACACACACACACACACACACAGCAGATGAGTGAAGCAGCCGTGGGATTAGTGAGCTGCTGCTCTGAGAGGAAAACTGAGCTCACGGTGAAGCTGATCACATTTATTGATCTGAATAAACATGAGCTGCTGCAGCCTGTGGCCATGTTCACTCTCATGTCAACACACTGAGCTGTGTGTGTGTGTGTGTGTGTGTGTGTGGGTGTGTGTTTGATCCAAACCGAAGAGAAGAAACATCCTCTAAATGGATATATTTCTTACCATCTTCATTAATAAAATAAGAAAATAATGAAAGTAAAGAAATTAAATTTAGGTGATTGATTCTTTTGAGATTTAATATTATTTTTAATTTAATGGAAAAGAAAAATTATGAATCTTAAAATAAAATCAGAAACTTCTCACCAACTAAAATGTGAAATAAAAACAGCTTTTTTATTTTTATTGATCTGATGATTGAATGAATAAAATGAAAATCCAGACAAATCTGGTTCTGTTTTACACTTTATTATTAATCATTTTACATAATTTAAGCAGATTGTCATTTGAAAACTGAATTGATCACCTTAAAAAAGTGCCATGTATTCTTCAATCTGCATCAAAATTATTCAGTTATTTTTAAATATGTTTTAAATGATACCAGTGATTTTTAGAATTTTCAGAGATCAGGATGGATTTAATTTCCAGTTATTATTATTGTAATAAATAAAATAAATAATATGTTCTGTGTTTCCAGATTTTGCTCCACAAACTGGACGACGATCTTTTCTGAAATCATTTTAATCTATAATCTCTGCAACAGATATTTTGACTCACACTGTTAAAATAAACTGATTTAAATGATGTATGTGATGTAGTTTAGGTAGATTTTGTAGTTTCATGTTCAAACCCGAGCGGCTGATTCTGTTTTTTTTTTTTTTTGGTGGAATCAGGAAGCTGTTTAAGAAGCAGCTAATATCTGAAGAAGGAAACTAGTTGAATTGGGCTTTTATTTGAGGCTGGAAACGTGCTGATTGCACGCGGTCACATTTGAATACAGCAGGTCGGCTCTGCACGTGGCCTTTGTGCTGCAATAAAAAGCTGATTTCACGGCCAACAGAACGGCAACAAAAGAGGCAGCAGGTTTGAAAAGTTTCCAAAAAAAGAGACAGAAAAGAGAAGGAGGGACGCAGGAGGAGATGGAAGCACTGTTTGATTTTTATTCTATATTTATAGAAGCTACACACTCTCCTGATCTTTTTGTCTCAGGTTATTTTTTCCTCACACATTTTAAATAATATTTAAAAATAAAAGATATTTTTCTGCTGCTTTTATTTCATGTTCAGTTTGATTCTCCTCTTCGTCTTCAGAAAACTCACATAAATATTTTAAATAAAACATATTTGTGTCTCTAAATATCTTTTAGTGGGTTGAAGTTCAGCTCCAGATGTTCTTTTTATTTGAATCATACCTTTAATTTAACATCATGACTTTTTTTTTACCATAAACTGCTCAGAAATTAGTAAGTTTTTAATTATAGGTTTTTAAATGTGTGTCAAATGTTAACATTTGATTCCAGATTATCTCGTTAACATGTTGTAGATATTTCTATTTTCTTATGATCTTAGTGTGAAAATAATAACGTGTTGATTTTAAATTAAAATTGTTTTCAGGCAGTTTTGTCCGATTCTTTGTTTAAATGGAAAAAAATTAATCTTTTGACACTGAAATGTTTAAAAAAATAATTTAAACTGTTTGTCTTTTTTTATGAGACATTTATTGTATTAAATGTATCACAGTTTAATAAAAACATTTCCATTAAAACCAATTGGTAGAATATTTAATAAGAAAAATGACTGATCTTAATTTTTTTTCTACAGGCCTCATTTTTATCACAGAAAAAAGTCTATTTTTGCACAATGTGAGTCTTAGCATCAACAGAAAGCAACTTTACTCTTGAAGCCTCTAAATAACAAACAAATAAACAAATAAATAAACATTGACTGGCTGTTTAAATGTCCTATCAGGTTGTTTGTCTTTACATCATCAGGACGTTTCAGATCTGATGCTTCTGATCTGTTTACTGTCACATTCAGCTTCAACTTTCAGCAGTTAAACAAAGATCTGAGAACTTTCTCACTGTTTCTAAAAAAAAAAAAAGTATGATATGCAATTTGTTCTAAACCTCTGGAACATGTTTACCAAGAACTACCAAAACAAACAAAGCAGGTCTCACCAGCAGCCGCCACTGGAAGAAGAAGAAGAAGAAGAGGAGGAGGAGGAAGAGTTTACAGCCGGACAGATGGACCCCGTTTAAAAACTGCTGGGTCATTTATAGAAAGAGGGAGGGAGGATGACACTGAGAGAAAAGAGGGGGACGGAGAGAGTCGGTGGGACAGATGCGAAGCAAAGCGGAGCTGTGTTTGTCACTAACGCTATAGATTAGCATGTGGTCTCCAGCACAAAGCTGCAGATCAATACTGCTGCTCTGTAGGCGGCAGATGGTCCAGGCCAGAGCTGAGAAGGTCGAGCTGAGAGGAGGAAGCAGCAGGAGCAAACGTCCAGAAAAACCTGCCATTCACATTTAGTCTCAGCAGCAGAGGAACCATCCTGTTTTAAAACAGAACCTACAGTTTACACCTGAACAATCATGTTACTAATTAACCTCCTGGTGTTGATCTTTATCTCTAAAAGATCTCGTGCTTCTGTAGTTTTATTATAAGGTTTCTATTTATTGATCCAGACTGATGTTTGTATCAGATATTTAATCTGATTGTTCAGGTTTGTTTCTTTTAGATTGATTTTAGATTTTTGACATTATTTTTTATTAAAATTTCTTATTTTCTGATTATATTCCAGGGTTTGCTCCAGCTGATTTAAGTAAAATAATCTCTTATAGCTTCTGATGATCCTTTACTCCTTTAACACATATCAGTGGGTTTATTGTTGTTTACATTTCCTACATAGTTTGATTTGTAGATTAATTAGTATTTTTTGGGTAGTATCATTAGGTTATTTATAATCTTCTGCTCTCTGCAGAAATGGTCACGAGTCTCATGTCTGTAATTTAGTCTGAATATTCTCTGACTGGGTGAAAAGGAGTTTATTTATGACTCATCAGGACTTCAAAGCATCGTTTGGATCAACGCTTTGGGTAATGAGGTGTAATCAGCAGCAGTATATGTTTATTAATAACGTCTCCTGAATTACTCTGCATGACTGTTTCCCAAACTGTAGTTTAATCAATGACTTTAAAACAGTTTGTTCAGTTATTGATTATTTTATTTAAGTTTTATTTAAGTTTGATGATATTTTTTAAAGCAGATGTCTGAAGAAATATTTTCTCTTTGAATAGTAAATAGATCAGATTTGATCTAGATTTAATCCAGAAACTGTGTTGGGAAACAGCTGATTTACCAATGTGATCTCATAGTGCATGTGTACGTGCACATCCATGAATCGATCGGGATCGGTTACTCTTCTCATCCAGCCAGCTCCTTCTTTTCATCCTGATTATGAGATAAATAATTTACTCATTCATTAAGACTCATGTTTCAAACCTCTGACTCTCTACACACCTGGTTGATATCACACCTGCTTTTCATCTACTGCCTTGCTATGTGGGGTTGGACTGGATTGTCTTTGTGGTTCTGAAAGTTCCTGACTGAGTAAACAAAGCTGGAAGTATCAGAGTAGCTCTTATAGAAACGGGTCAAATGCTTTGGGAATTAGCGCTAATGCGTTCCTTTCTTATCTCCTGCAGCGTAGGAAACACCGGACCATCTTCAATGAAAGGAGATTATTCTGTCTATTATTCTTGTGCAGCTGCATTTTTCAAAGTGGCTCTTCAGAAAATCAGTCAGAGTTTTTCTTTGTTGTGCTCAATTACAAGGTTAATAACAGCAAATCGAGCAGGTAACAACATATTCTGGTGTGTTTTGTGCATTTAAACACTGCAGCAATATCTTATAACATTTAACTTATATGAATTATTTAGTAAAGATGACATGATACCAGTTTACAGAGGTCTGATTGGTCGACCTGCTTACTGCACCGTTTGGGGCTTTTTTCAAACAGTAGCAGTAAAATCATGTTACAGCTTAGCGTCAGTCTGATTGGATCTCCTTTACGGTCAGAAGAAGCAGCTTAGGAAGAGGCAGAACTTGATTATTTGACAGGACTGTGTCTTTCTATTCTCACATCCTGCTGGACCAATCACCCTTTAGACTCTCCATTCAATATGAAATAAGATGTGCAGCAATAATTGGAAATAACCTTTTAAACCACATCTTTTTCATCTCAGAGTTTCATGAAGTGAACATTGTGTGTAACAGTAGACCACCTGTGTAGCTCTGACAGCTGATCAAAAGGAGAAAATGGGTCAAGAGTCTGTCCTTAATTACAAAACAGTCTTTAAACAAAGACACATCTGCCCGATGCATCTGCTTCCTCCATTTCCTTCCATTATTTATCACTTAGTAAATAAAATCCCTAATTTACAACAGATTATTTAACCACTTCCTTACAGGTAAGCAACAGGAGGAATTACCAAAGATATCCATGAAACCATGTACAGCTGATGGAAGGAGAGCCTCCAGCTCAAAGGTGAGTTTGTAGATCTTGATAAAAGGGGAGAGAAGTTTAAATTTCCAGAGACCCAAATAGAAGCATATGAAGGAGAAGAACAATGATGGAGAACCGGTGAGGTTTCACAGGTGAGTTCCACAAGATCCTCAGGTGAGTGAGACTAGCAGATAGATTTTCCAAACTGATGGTTCCAAGAAGAAGGTGCTGCAGTAGATCACATAGAAAAGGTGAAAGGAGAGAGTTTTCTACAGGAAACCTCAAATGTGGCACAAAATCTACTAAAAACAGGTGTTTTATTTTTTACTTCACCTGCGTGCTCCTTTCTTTGCTGCTCCTCAGGCCTTGGAGTCACCTCAGTCTCCTGTTGTAAATCTGTTGTTCAACAGTGAAGCTGCTGTGGAGACGATGGTTAACAGTCTCGTATACTCACCTGCACGTTCAAGGTGTTTGTAAGCATCACATGACTTATTACAGGTAACCATAAAAACTAGAAAGTGCTTGCAGACTAAGCAGCTCATTTCCCCCTTAACAAGATCTCACAATGATGACAAATCCTACAACTCAGTCCTGGAACCCGGTGATTCAGATCACTCCCAGGTCACTCCCAGATCACTCCCAGGTCACTCCCAGATCACTCTCAGATCACCCCCAGATCACTCTCAGATCACTCCCAGGTCACTCCCAGGTCACTCTCAGATCACTCCCAGGTCACTCCCAGATCACTCCCAGATCACTCTCAGATCACTCCCAGGTCACTCCCAGATCACTCTCAGATCACTCCCAGATCACTCCCAGATCAATGCCTTTCCAACATATCCTGAAAATCACATCAGAATTCTTTCATTACAATTTAAAAATTGTTTGAGGTACATTTTTTATTTTTTGTCCAACTTGTCTACATGGAGAGGGCGGGACTTAAAATGCATACTGCAGCCAGCCACTAGAGGGCAGTCATCTCCTTCCAGCTTCAACTTCAATGTAAAATTCACAATTCTGGATGTTATTTATATTGATATAGTGAAAATGATCAAAAATGGCCACTTAACAACTAAAAGCAGGTAAGATAAAATGTTTTAAGCTTCAAAAGCTCCATTAAAATAATATTAAACTGATCAGTCTGTTCAAAGTGGATGAAAAAATACTGATAAATGCAGGTGAGTAGAAATAAATAAAAGTTTATTAATGAAATGAAAAGCTGACGTACCAAACAAACAGCGTCACGGGGAAGTCAACAAAGAAACAAAGGACGAGCTGCAGGAGCAAAACAGATTTCTGTAAATAAAATATTTTAAAAACAGAAGAGTGTCTTACTGTTTTGTGCTGCACATGTAAAATAATTAGACATTTGTTTTGTGTCCTAATGAGAGGAATGATCCGAGACACCCAGATCTAACTTCACCTGGTCCAAGATTTCATTTAGTCTCCATCACTTGTTTAAATGTTGGAAAATGCGGTTTATGTATCTGGATTGCTTTTATACAATCTGTTTTAGTCTTAATATTTAACTGTTTTTATTTCTACTCTGTAAAACATTTTTGAAAGTTGTTGAATAAACGTTGTGTTGAATATTAGAAGGGAAATCCAAATTTGAGTTTAAAAAGCCTGATTGTTTTGGTTTTGGTTCTGTTGATGGGTCAAACAGAGACCAAGCAGCTGGTTTGTCCTTCAAAGTTTAATGAATTGTAAAGTGAAGCAGCTACAGGCCATGATGTGCTCTCAGTGCAGCTTCCACGTTCATCACTCCATCCAGAGACTGTCGATAACATCCCAACACGTTCTCCTGCAAGCTGATGTCAACACAGCTGCAAACATCTGGCCAACACAAGTCAACACAACTGTTTCAGGTCTTTATATTGTCTCAGATAGGTAATGGTCTATGTGAGACTTGGGGAGGACAGTTAACTAATTATCTTAATCCTTAGAGTAGCTTCTAAACACAAAGTGACGTGGAAGTAAAGATTCTTAAAATAGGATTTGTATGAACTGTTTTTTGTTGTTGTGCTTTTAATATGACAGAAATTTGTTTTGGAGCTGATCCTACTCAGACTAGCTGTTAGCTGGATTCTCCACAGGTGAATTTCTCCCTAAATTTTCCAAATCGATGACACCCTATAGGGTTTCTGCTGCAGGTAAGACACTGACTGCTAAGAACAACTCCACAGAATGCCACATCAAAACAATCCAAACTATTAATTTAAGTTATTTATAATCTACCATGTTTTCTAGTTCTAATGTCATTTTTTCACATGTTGATTTCTTTGTTGTTTTATTTTTTTTCTATTTACAACAATAAGCAGCAGGATGTGAGTAAATTGCTTCTGTGCTGCAGAAACAACAGAAATAAAAACAAAAAATAAAATGCAGCAAACATAATGCTCTGATGTACAGCAGGCTTAAGTCTATCTGTCATAACTACATTTATTTAAACTGATCTTAAAGTAAACTGCGACATTGTTCCATGTCTTTATGCCCAATGGATATTTTAATAAACATTTTTGAAGTTTAATAAAAACTTTGTTTAGTTTTTCAAATTAATTCATTATCCTGTTTTTTTTGTTGTTTTTTGAAATATTTAGGTTATATCTGAAATTATTTGGTGCTGGTATACGACTCCAGATAAAATTGTATTTTTGTTTCAAAGGAGAATATAAAAGATGATGCAGCCTTGACATTATTACTGATGTTATGTTGCATTTATACTCATTATATGTGCTCTATTTGTAATAGGAAATCTTGTTTCAGCTGATTTGCTAGAAATGACACTAAAGAAACTAAAACTATTTTCTCAGCTGCATGTTGGAGCAGTTTCAGCATTAGCTACTGGAATTCTGTTTAAATGTTTAGACCCAGACAAATGTCTTA
Organism: Pachypanchax playfairii; assembly: GCA_006937955.1. NCBI lineage: Eukaryota > Metazoa > Chordata > Actinopteri > Cyprinodontiformes > Aplocheilidae > Pachypanchax > Pachypanchax playfairii. Next base: position 314,259 of record SSNP01000129.1, on the reverse strand, counting down.
CATTTTGTTTAATACAAGCTAAACGTTCTTTAAATTTCTGTAAAATGAAATATTTCTCATTGTAATTCCATGTAGCCAAAAAATATCTGAAGCAACGTCTAAAGAAATGAGACTTCTTCTTCTAGAAAATAATAAAATGTTGAATTATGAAATGTAAAACGTTGTTAGGAAACATCAGGAACATCGACCTAATAATAACTTTTAAAGTATCACACATTAAAGATGTGCTTTCAAATCAAACAATAAGTTATGTCGTTAAAAGATACCGATTGGCCAGCTTACCATTAAGCCACACCCTTCAGAACTATTCCACTCACTTTGATTGGTTGTTTCAGCTGTCAGTCTCGGGTGTGAAGTCCCGCTCAGGCAGCTGGTTCCTCCTCCTCCTCCTCCCGCAGCAGGGCGGGTAGGGGACCGCGGACAGCTCCGGTCGGAGAAGCAGAGTCACTCAGGAGGAGGAGACGGCTGGATATGGGGGAGCCACCGCACAGGCCCGTATCATCCAGATAAATGCTGCTTTTTTTCTTTTTTCATGTGCGCATACCGGGGACAACACACAAAGACGCCGAGCTGGAGAGGCCATAGGAGGGCGGTGAAACAAGCGAAGGGGTGAGGAGAACCGGGGAACGCGACTACTGACCCATCCCGGAGCATCACGGGAGAAGCGAGAGAAAGGTGGAGAAGAAGGAGAGACAATTCCGCTCGACCTGATGGACTGAGAGGACAGATGAATGAAGACTGCCTACACTAACGCCTATCGATGCCTGGCCAAGGACCTGGACGCTTACGCCATGAACACGGACATGACAATGGACGGCATCGGCAGCCTGCATGGGGGGGTGGCGGTGAGTTCCGTTGCCCCTGATGCGGAGCTGATGAGCGGCCACAGCCCGCACCACGGCCGTGGGAGCTCTTCCGTGGCTGCGGGGGGACACGGAGCGGCAGCGGCCGCGGCTGCGGCGGCGGCAGCGTCCACCCTGCGGATACACCAGGACCTGGCCGCTGCAGCCGCGTCCTCCCGCTCAGCCATGGTGTCCGGCATGGCCACGATCCTGGACGGCAGCGGGGAGTACCGGCCGGAGCTGTCCCTGCCGCTGCACCACGCCATGAGCGTGCCGTGCGACTCATCCTCTCCCGGGATGGGGATGAGCGGCACCTACACCACCCTGACCCCGCTGCAGCCGCTGCCCCCCATCTCCACCGTGTCGGACAAGTTTCACCACCACCACCACCATCACCACCAGCGGCTCTCCGGGAACGTCAGCGGGAGCTTCACCCTGATGCGGGACGAGCGGGGACTGCCGGGCATGAACAACATCTACAGCCCCTACCACAAGGACCACATGTCCGGGATGGGTCAGAGTCTGTCTCCGGTGCTGGGCAACAGCCTGGGCTCCATCCACAACACCCAGCAGGGGCTCCACAACTACGGAACCACGACGCACGGGAGCCACGACAAGATGCTGAACTTCGACCACACCGCCTCCATGCTGGCCAGAGGAGACCACCACCAGCACCGAGGCCTCGGTGGCCCGGCTACCGGGATGATGCCGCACCTCAATGGCATGCATCACCCGGGACATCCGGCCGCGTCCTCTGCGGGACACCACCCCCACCCTCACCCCCATCTCCAGTCTCCATCCCACGGGCCCGTATTGACCTCCACCCGGGACAGACCGCCCTCCTCCTCGGGTACGCAGGGGGGGACCAGCTCGGGGCAGCTGGAGGAAATCAACACCAAGGAGGTGGCGCAGAGGATCACGGCGGAGCTGAAGAGGTACAGCATCCCGCAGGCCATCTTCGCCCAAAGGGTGCTGTGCCGCTCCCAGGGGACCCTGTCAGACCTCCTGAGGAACCCCAAACCCTGGAGTAAACTAAAGTCCGGCCGGGAGACCTTTAGGAGGATGTGGAAGTGGCTGCAGGAGCCTGAGTTCCAGAGGATGTCTGCGCTCAGACTGGCAGGTAGGAGGAGAAAAGTAAACAGCTGATTGTGTTTCAGGAGAAGAAAAACGGTTTGGTCTGGTCCTGTTCGGTTCTGGTCTCCTCTCCCACCTTTCAGTCAACCAAATGAAATGTATTTAGAATCACTGGTGTTTTGATTACCATTATTGATCAGGAGCGAACGGGATCGATAGGAAATGACAAGGTCGTGGGATTTCCCTGAACCCCCCCTCCTTCCACTCACAGTCCAGATTTGTATTTTCGTCCTGCACGAGGTTTTCACGTAAAATTCCTCCAAAGCGAAATAAGATGATTAATCTTTTATTTCAGAGGGTCTCGTGTCGGAGTTGGTAGTTGAAATCCCGCTGGTGATTTATTGTCCAGCAGTGAGGACGGAGGCTTGTTGGGTTTATGTAGCTTGTTGTGATCAGAGTTCTAACAGGAGGGTCGGGGTCTAGATGGGTCTGTGGCCCCCTAGTGAGTCCAGTTCTTACTGGGATGTAGATCGAGCAGGTGGATCTTTCTGAGCTGTTTAGATTTTTGTGGTTTTGGTCCAGAACAGAATGGATCTGGGTCCGTTTGTTCCGGTTTCTGGTTCTCTGAAGCCTTTTTAATGTATTACTTTTCTGTAAAAAAAATTAAGTGCATCTAAACATTTGAGTTAAAATATTCACACGTGAAGGAAGGTGTTTTATCTTTGTGGAATTATTTTATTATGACTGATTTTTTTATTATTATCTCAATAATTGTGTTTAAATTATTGATCACAAACTGTTCAGTCTTAATATCATCTTCTCTCATTCTGACATGATGTAAAAGTCAAATACGTTTATTAAACTAAAGTCTAATCTCTCTCTTCTTTATTGAAGTTACTAAAAATAATTTGATTAAAAACTGCTTTATTGATTTTTATATTAATTTTAGTTCATCCAGCTGTAGATAATATGAAAAGTTGAAAAAAGTGTCAAATTTTGGAGGGAAAATTAAAAATCCACAAATCAAACACTGAAAGAAAATGTGTTTGATTCAAGTGGCTCACAGTTAGAAAGGATCAAATATTTTACAGAGGAACTATTTAACATTTTGTTTCTCCTGTAAAACCTAAAAAAACATAAACAAAAATTAAGTTAGCTTAAAAGTTTAATTGGTAGAAAAACGTGTCCAGTATTTAAAAAAATAATTTGAATTTATTAGAATTTGTGTTTTTGTTGTTATTTTAATCAGTGAAATTAGTGAAAAGGTTGTTTTGTTTTTTTGCGTTTTCTTGTCAGATTTGTGACTAACAGGTTCAGCCGTTGTGTAACTTCATGACAGTTTGAACCTTGGAATATTTGACAATATCACCGTGTCTTTAACAAAACAACAAGCGTCTCTTTATCAGATGTTTGAGTTTCAGCACATTTTATTGGTGGAATGAACTTAAAAGTATTTTTCCTTCTGTTAATTCAAATCAAACAAATAATCCAAGAGAATAAAAAGTCACAGTTTCATCCTCTTGAATGAAATTACAGTTAATCTTTGAATTTGATTATTTAAAACTCGACCCAAAACAAACCAGATAAGTTTAAAATTCATGTTAAAATATTTTTTCACTGCTGCTATATGATTTTATCATCAGTTTAATTAAATTAAACATCCTCTCTGATATTTACTGGATTATTATAACAGTTTGATATCTGGATTGTGTCATTTTAAGGTTTATCAAAGCAAAGAAGTTCATAAAAAACAGAAAATTACCTGTATTATAGGTTTTATTTGATGATTCCTTGAGATCTAAAGTTTCCTGAACAAACAGCTGATTTTTAAACATGTGTAAGAAAATTAGTGCTGAATTGATCTGGATTTAAAAAGCTCATCGTGGACGGGTTGATCTCCAGGACAGGTATCTTATAATCTGGGTTTAGAAAAGACTTGAGCGACAGAGATTAGGGGGGGGGGTCTCACGTGATCTGTGCTCCCACACGTGTTGTAAAATGTCATGAACAGCCTTTTATACTTTATAGTACATGATCGTTTACTCACTTCATGGGGGTTGCTTCTCTCTTCTTTTGTTTCCTCTTGAAAATTGACTCCCATCTTGAGCCAGATTACCAGATTAACCGAGCATAATGCTTTTAGATTTACATTACACATCGTCTTTGACAGTTTAAATATCCAGTTCGTAAAGTTTGAAATGAATCTATAAACTGAAAGAAAGCTGGCTAGTTCAACCTCCTTTAGATTGGGAATTTTGTTGGGATTTATTTTTTCTAATCTGGGTAGATAATCCTAATTCAGATGTGTGCTGTTCAGAAATGAAATTTGAAGAAATGCCTGTAAGTTTGCAGAGTTCAGGCTGGACTTGAGCACAATACATACTGAAGACATATTTAAAAACAAGGTAATAAAAAACTATTTTATTTACTTTCAGGATTTGATTTGCTTTAATTGACCTTTAATTCACCTGTCTGATGAATCAATGCCAAGGGACACAAATGTACGTTAGCAGTAAAGGTGTATCTCACCTGGCCAAGCTTTCCACTTTGTAATCCTTTCAAAATAAAACGATGACAGCTGAAACACAGGATCATGTTCAATTTTTGGTCAGAGTTTTGCTGGAAAATGTATCTCTGTCTAAATTATGGTGAGGAGGAACATAAATGATGTGTATTAGTACAACCATGTTAGCATGTTACTACCATGTGACAGAGGTGGGTGTGGTCAGCGGCTTTTCAAAATTACAGACACAAAAATTATTTGAATTTCTATCATTTAACAGTTTAACAGTCCTTCAAATGATTGTTTTGAACTAAACCAGAGTAAGAAGATGTGATTTAAAACTGTTAGCTAGCAAACAGCTGATACATTAATGAATGTAGAGTAGCCAAAGGTGAGTTTGTTGTTTTATATGTTCAGTAATTTAAAAAAATTGGTTCAACTTGGTTTCAAAAACACAAACAATAGAATCAGATATTAAACTGTGTTGTTTGATTTATAGTCATTGTGTTAGCTAGGTGTTAGCTAGGTGTTAGCTAGGTGTTAGCTAGGTCACGCGTTTTAACCCTTTAACCGCCAGAGTTTTCTCAGCAAACTGACCATCGTTCATTTTGCTTTTATTTCCTGTTTTACTTGAATGTTTTACGTGTGACTGAATAAACATGTTGAGTTAATGTCAAAGATAAACATGGCTGTCAGCTGGTGGAACAAGTAAAAATACAAATCATGTGTTTAAAACCTGTTTATTTTTATTTGAAGATGATAATTGAAGTTATCTAGTGTATTAAACATTTAAAACACTAACATGATTACTTGGACACTTGGAGTAAAACCTCATTGATGTGGCTGGAAGACTGTTTAACTAAACCAAGTTTTTACTGTTTCGGTCTTTATGTAAACTGAGCTGAACATTTAGTGCAACACGCTCCGTCTCATGTAACTCTGCTTTTTATAGGATCTGTGTTTTTCAATGTTCTGACATTGTGTAATTTCACGATCAGCATCGTCTGTCGTGAAGCTTTTTTCTTTGTTTTTTAAAAATTCACTCCGTCCATTGTTGTGCGCTCCCTCGTAGGTGATTTTACAGTGACTGCAGGAGCAGAGGGAGCAATTCCTAGATCAGCAATGCTACAAGAATCCAATAGAGCTGAGGTCAAAGGTCAGGGCAGCAACACTGAGACAATAGATGGAGAAAATGTTCCCCTACAATGCTGCTCAACATTAAAGAACCACCAGATACCTTTATTTCATTTTCTCTATGATTCTCTAAGTTATAGATAATAATATTAGTTTCTCACACAGCAGGAAACTAATGAGCATTTATTAAGTCTTAGTTTATAATTTTTGTAAATTTGATACAGCTGGTTGTTTGATCACATCTTGTTTAACCAAATCAGAAGATAAGGATAAATTTACATAAAGTCAGTCTGAATCTCGGGTTTTTTAATCTAAAGCAAACAGCAACCGCGTGTGTCGAAATGGCTGTTTATTCTGTCTAAAGCAGAGAAAATCAGAAAAATCCATTTATTATTAGAGGATTTGATTTGAAACTCAAAGCCTGGAAAAGCTTTAAATACGTGTAATAATTCCAAATTTTAGAGAAAAATAACTGAAGTAATGAAAAGGAAAACTCTTAATTTCTTTCTGGATGTTTTTCTACCTTCATTATTTGTTTCTCGTTAGCGTTTCTCCTTCTGTGGACCGCTCTCATCCCAGCCTTTTGGGGGGGAGGTATTATGTGATCGTCAGGGGAATTGAACACAAGAGCAGAGGCAGCAGTGGCCCGATGAATTATTGATGGGAATCTCAGCGTGACCCGCCTCGGTCTGCTCACTCCACTTCTTCTTCACCTCGCAGCCGGGTTAACCAGGCAAAATGGAGGGAGGGAGTGAAAGATGGAGGGGAGCGACGAGCAGTCCATTGTTTGGATGGAGGACAGTGTCCGTCTGCATCTGCAAGTGAAGCACGGCAGAAAAACTGGGCTGAAGTTAGCAACAAATTTATAACGTATAGTTTTATAATAAAGCACCACTATTTATCTCTTTTTCTTCTAATTTCTCTTTAGTAACGACATCGTTTCAGTCCTTTATATGTTAAATAGACACTTTATAATCTTTATTCTGACCGTGTATTTCTTTAAGACGGGAGGTTTGTGTGTCCTGTCAGGTTTGTTGATGTGGCCGACATAGCGAGAGTTAGCCGCCAGAAATCCCGGAAAATATATATATTTGGTGCTACTTTAATACGAGTTTATTTATTCTCATTACCAGTCAGAATTATTTAAGATGAAATATCTGCTGATAGATTCAGATTTTTTTTGCTTAGCTATGCTAGCTTTAGCATGATGAGCTGGCTTTATTCAGCTGAGTGTTTACAATTTAAATGTCTATTTAAATTGGTGATATTGAACGTAGCTCTAAAAAGCTTGAATTACTCTTTTACTATTTGAAAATATTTTGATACTGCAGACATGTTGGCGCATTACATCACACGGCACGGCTGACCTGAAGCTGTAGACTGCAGGTCAACCACAGGGATCAGGAGTCTGCTGAGCAGCTTCAATAAAGATCAATGAAAAATGCCTCGATCAGGACCCTGATCCCATACCTGAGATAAGTTCAGGACTCTATTGTACTCGTGTTTTTTTATATCAAACATTAACAGCGCTGTGTTAGGTCTATAAGCATGTAGTTATCAGACTGTATTATATGAAACTCATAACTAGTGTTTAGATTTTACAACCTGCTCGTCAACGTTGGTTTAATCTTCTGTTTTCTTTAGATTTCAAACCTTGACTGTTATTTTTTTATTTCAATACATAATTTTAACCGTGTAGTTCGTAGAGTGTTAAAAACAGTGAACTTACACTAAAACCTACATGTTCAATCAAACTAGAGAATCAAGCTTTATTGCCAAATATAATTTGCACAATACAAGGAATTTGACTTGGAAGAGAAGCACAGACACTCCGGCTGTTTCTCAATGTCTAAGAACCTTGCCTTCCGAGGCTGCCTTGGTAGAGGAGGCATCTTGTATACAAGGACACTGGAACAGACTTCACTCACGTGACTGCGGCTGCCTGCTCACGCGCGCTGTTTACGTCCCGCCCATCGCCCATGGAGCTAGAAATGTTAATAAAAATTTAATAAAATAAATGTGCAAGCGAGTTATTACCTTCTAGCCCCCGAAGCTGCAACTACAAAGCAACTAACCAGCCGTATAACTGCTTTGGATTAAAAAAAAAAAAAATTAAATATAAGCCCGAAGGCAACAATCAGTTAACTTACATTTAAATGTTTGAAGTCTTTGAAGTAGCTGCTGTCGGCTCCTCAACCGCCATTTTTTGAAAATACCGCAATGTTTTCTGGGAAATTTGTGACCGAGGGAAGGCATCAAGGCACGTCCCATGTATCCTTGGTATGTTAGCTAAACAGCAGGCAAACCGAGTACAGATGCCTCGGTAGTGTATAAACATTGGAACGCGCCTTGGCAGGTCCCGATAACGTATCTCCTAGGCAACCGGGGCGGGACCAAATCATCAAGGCAAGGTTTGAGAAACACCCTCCCTCTTTTGAGGCAGTCAATTAATTCCAGCGCCAGGCTAGGCTCCTAAATTTGAAAACTTCTGGATTTTGCATGATTTACCTCCATTTAATCCCCAGATACAGCTTATATGCATCATCATTTTGAGGCAGAACTTTCTTTGTTGGCGTGTTAGTCAGACTCACTGTTCATCTGCTGAACTTTTTAACTTTCCTTATAGTATCTAACTATAGTTTCTCCAAATTAAATCCAGTCTGGGATAATTACAATTAAGTATTTGGATCTTTGGCTAAATAAAAGTCTTGTTTTGGACAAATCTTTAAATAGACTGATGTTAGAATTGATTCATTGCTGTATTTTATTTAAAAAAACAAATCAGCTTTGGTGTATTTGGATAAACGTGTCCGATGTATGAGGGGTTAGGAAAAGGGAATCCACTTAGAGTCAAATTGTGCTGCAGATCCGAAACACCAGAGTGAAATCTTTTCCATTTTATGCATCCTGTTGCAGGCAGACATGGTACATTATTAATGAGCCGGACTCTGCTGTATGAAACAGATTACCAGCAGGTACTGTGCATGTGTGTGTGTGTGTGTGTGTGTGTTGGATGCTTGTGTCCATTTTCTGGGTTTGTGTTTTGACCTCGTGCATATGCACAGACGACTATCGATCTGTGATGGTGGATTTCAGGCTACCGACAGGAGACTCGTGATGTTTGTTTGTATCAGTGTGAGAAGATTTGACAGATACTCTTATCTGAGTCTTATCCTGTCAATAGCAGCTTCGCTTTAGAACAGAGACGTGACAAAGTTTGGGTTCGGGATCTTTGAAATACGGCTCCATTTATGGAAAAATAAATAGAAACACTTTTATTTCTCTGAAGTGAGTCTCAGAGAGTCAAATAAATGTCTGGGATTGGGTCAGTTAATGAATCCGGTTAACCCACACGGTACTTAGAGTAATCCAGTTGACCTTTTACTGCTTTTTATTTGTATTTATTATTTTCATGCAAACTTTATGTATCCTGATCTGATTTAGTCTGGACTTGTTTTATGATTTTAAAAACTCAATTTGCTGCTTTTATGATCAAGTACACAGAACCTGATCTTGTTAATCCTGCACTAGATTAACACAAAACGGGTTAGAGATTATTTAAAACAAAGTCTGTCATTTGTTAATCTTATTTTGGTTTCTTAAGCCAGTTTCTCTTTGGGCCATGACAGCAGGTGAAATTTGTGAAAGACAGAGTTTTCAGGAGGTCTTGAAACATTAACGAGGGTCTTCAGTTTCCCCGTGTTAGTCGGGGGTCTCGTTGTCATTTTGCTGGAATTTTAACGCGATTTAAAAAATTGCAAGATGAATTTTCTCTCCAGTTAGTAACAGATTTGTTGCAGGTGCCTGAAATACTTTTCAGTTGCTTCAGATATTCATTTTAATTTAATCACAGGAACCCAATGTGGACGTTAAAACAGAACAAGCGCCTCCTAGTGGCTGGTTTCAGTAAGATTTAAGACCCGCCTCTAAATAAAAAAAGTAAAATATAAAAATATATCTGATGATTTCTTTCAGCTGTTGTATTGATTGACATAATATTTATGTTGCTGCTGCATTTCGAAATGTTTTTTTCTATTTATCAGGAGGTTAATGTCTTTACCAGCGTTTGTCTATCTGTTTGTTTGTTTGTTAGCAAGATAGCTCCAAAAATTATGAATAGATTTTGATGAAATTTCCAGCAAATATCAGAAATTGTGTTTCATGGTCAATTAATTTGATAATGTTGATACAACAAAGGCGAGACTGTTATTATTGACGTAAATCATAACATGAAGGAACTGAGGTGCTTGTTGGAGGTCTGAGATCTATGAAGTAATATTTAATGAATTATTTGATGGTTATAAAACATTATGACTGTGTTCAGGTGAGTGGGCGGGACTTTCAGCTCCATATCTAGAAAATTATGGTTCCAAAAATACAACATGGCTGCACCTGTAAACAATATCAGTTATATGAGCCGTGGATTGTTTATAAAAACTAAATGTGATTTGAAACTAAATGAGGATAAAACCAGAATTTCCACCACGAGCAGAACCACAGATACATCAGGACTAAATAAAACTTGAGTTTAAGAACAAGTTCAAAACAAAAAGATACAAAAAAACCTGATGAAGATGGAGAAACCAGAAGTATCAGTAATGGGTAAGGTGATTACTAACTAGACACAGGTGAGCTGATTACACCTAAGAGACAGGTGTGAAGAGAGCTGAAGCAATACGAACTGAGAGGAGAAAACACAACAAAATAACAATTAAATAAAATGAAAAAATGACATATAGTCTAAATAAAAATAATTTTAAAGCTTTTTTCAGGTGGAGATTTTTAAAATATTGATTATTTAACATTTGGAACAAATTGTTGTTGTTTTTTAATTATTTGCATTTATTATATTTTATTATAGACCAATAAAAACAAGTAGAATAAGATTTTTATCTCTTGATCTGAAGCGCTAATTTAAACAAATAAATGGTTAGTTTTTTTAACTGTAGTTATTAAAGAATAGATTTTAATTGAGACAAATTGTTTAAAAAGTCTTTTTGAGTCCAAATTTGATAATTTACACTTTTCTGAACTGCTCAGTCTAAAAGCATCAGCTTTATCTTTACATTTGCATCATTTTATCATAGAATCAAACAATAATTGAATCTCTCCCGAGCCTGTGATGTTATTAAACGTAAAGCCCGACCCAGCAGAGTCGCCCTGTAAGAGCAGCAGCACTGATTTTCCTTTCAGACTGTCCACATTAATTAGGACGCCCGGCAGCACTGGGGACGATTAGAAGTGTTGGCGAGCCGACCGAGCGGCTGGAGTTTAGATGAGAAAATGGTGCTGTCGCAGCTTTATTAGGGCGCTCAAATCAAATGTGACACCTGGACTCTGAAGTCATGGAGGTGGAGCTCAGAGTTTCAACCACACCGACAAACAAGAGAAAACAGGAAGCAGCAGCGAGGAGACGAAAACGTTTAGAAACCAGATTCAGAAAGAGTCTCTTTAATCCAGTTTATTTATAAAGCTGTGAGTTCATGGTAAGTTATTAAAATATCCCTTTATAAAACCTTTTTAATTAAATCCTGCTTCAGTCCTTCAGTTTTTATACAGTAATTTTCTTTAAAAAAAACACACCAAAAAATGTACATTTATAATTTTTGGGTTATTTAACAAATAAAAATCAGAAATAAAATGATTTGTCTTTTTTACTGTCAACATAAAGTCAAATAATTACAAAAACAAACAACAAAAATGACAAAAACACTCAAAAGATTCAAAGAGAAAAGTTCATTAATGCAGGTGTTCTGGGAGGGTCTCCAATCAGCATGTTAATTGGTGGCAGGTGTCACCAGGTAATCAGGTAAATAGCAGCTTCCAGCACAGCGGCTGTTTTTCTGAGCGTGTGAGGATGTCACAGAATCTTTCATCAGTCACATCAGTGCTGCGTGAACATGTACAAACTCTGAGCAAATAGAGTGAAAATCAACCAACTTTAATTAGTTTAGAATTAAAGACCATGTGACTGGACTTAGTTCACCTGAGTATTTAACACAAAACCAGAAATTAGAGGGATTATTTCAGTTGTAATCTGGAAGCTGAGGCTTTTCATCATGAAGTTTGTCAGAAAATCTGTAAAAATTCAAAGTTTAAATGTTATTAAATCTCCAGTTGAGTTGCATTGTGGGAAATGAAAGGTCTTATTTTAGGGCTGTAAGTTTATAGTTTGGTTAAACTGTTCAGAAAACAATAAAAACATCAAATCACTTTAAAACAAATGAAGTGTTTAATTTTGTTAAAATATATATTTTATATTGTTTTTAATATTTCCATTTAAAACATCTTTAAGTATTTAATCATTTAATTACTTTATTTGTGGATAAGCAACTTTTAAAATTGTTAATTTTTTTATGTTTTAGCTCATTTTCAGGTCAGAAATAAAAATCCATGTTAATTATACTCATACTGGGAATAAATAGTGTAGAAAACTCCTTGTTTTACACAAGCAAGTCACTTATATGTGTTTATTTATCATTTTGCTCCGTCTTCCTCTCGTTGCATCTCCTGTTTTCATTCAGCTTCATTAGTATTAGAGTCACAGTGCAGCTGAAATAAATTTGTCTAGAGACGAAATGAACGACGACAGAACAAACCAGCAGGCGGATCAGAGTCAAACACAGAAGAACCTTTACAGGTTCTCTCATTTCTTATAACTAAATGGATTTAAAACTGTCTGGATGTTTTTCCATCTGACAAAAATATAAATATATAATTTTATTCTGATGTTTATTATTTTAACTCAGTTTTAAGACATTTGGGGTAAAAATCCAATGTAATTATTAAACATTTTGTTGTATTTAAAGCAGGACTTTTCCAGCTGAGTGTGTGATGTTTGTGTTTCTGCTGCAGCTGACAGTCGTCTGTATGTAAATGTGCTGATGTGTATCTGTGATCGATCAACTCACTTACGGTCAGATACTGATACCGAACAGAAGGGAAGAGGCACATTCTTGTTTGTTTTCCTTCCTGTCTCTGTTCTCATTGTTGTTTTTGTCTACAAGTCTGTATTTTCCCCTGAACGTGTGTGTGCGTGCATGTGTGTGTGTTACAGCAGTTTCAGCTCGGCCGTGCGAGCAGATAGATGACGAGGATCGATGGCTGTAATCCCGAGCAGATTAAAAGAGCATTAATACTGGCAACGATAACGTAAACGGTGCGGACCCAGATCTCCATTGATCTGCAGGAACCTGATCCAGACCAGTTCCTGGAAGAGAAGGGGGGAGGGGGGGGCGGGGAGGAGAGACCAGAGAGACGAGCTGCAATCTGAA
>SSNP01000129.1:273567-298248 GCA_006937955.1 Pachypanchax playfairii | reverse complement strand
CTGATAAACCCCCCCCCCCCCCCCACACACACACACACACACACACACACACACACACACACACACACACACACACACTGTCCCTCTTTGTTCTTCAGTCCCAGATCTATCTGTTGGTTTTTATGTTCATCAGATGAAACATCTGGATTATGGCTGTTTATTTTACATGAACTCAAACCAACTGGTTTCTGTTGTTTATGATTAGAATGGAGGAAACGATTGTTATGTCGTCATTTCTGTCTGGAAATTTGCTTTAAAAATGTTAAACCTTCGGTAACGTGAACGTAGACCTGCGACTCGCACAGAGAAGCACGTTGGAAGCGCCACCACTCCAATCAGAAACTAGCTTTGTGTTGTTTTATATTTATAAATAGTTTGATCCATAACGTTCTGCTTCATTTCTGATCAGACTCAGATGTTCGCTGTATGTGAAGAAGCTAAGTGTCTTCAGTCTGTTGCTGCGTTTCCGGTTATCTTCTCAGATCGGAAGGAGGAAAGCATCGTGGTGCATTAAGCATGACCACACACACTTACAGGCTAATCCAGCGCTGCCTGCTAAGTGCTGCAACACTGTGAGTCTGAGTGCTGAGACGTGATGCATGAAGCGTGTTGGTGCTGCTGACACTGAGGCCTTCAGCCTCCGTACAACCACACGGCAAGGACGGTTCATCACCTCCTTAAAGCTTTATCAAACATTAACTGATTTCTTTATCATTTAACTTTTTGTGAAATAAATGAGAACCTGATGTAAAAAACTCACAATTACAAAAAAGTCAATTTTTAAGAGAAATAACATCTTTTCACTTTCGTAAAACAGATTATAATGAATCTTCACTTTGGTTTATTTATTTTAGACTTTTATTATTAAAGGTTGTTATTGTGGAGTTTTATCAGAAAGGTTATACAGCTTCTGTTGAGACTGGTGTTAAATTACAGCTGAGAGAATTAAAGCCTCAGTCTGCTGATGCAATGCTTCAGGGTATTTAAATCTAATCTAATAATGTTCATTCACATCTGGAGCATTTATTCACTTTATTCTCCCAAAATACAAACAGAATTGATTCAAACCCATTAAAACTCCTTCAGTTTGCTCACGTGTAGCGTTTGTTTTAACCCTCGAAAGTAGCAGAACTGCATCAGCTCCATCCTCTGAATAAAAATAAACAGCCTTTAAACGCATCATTGCTATTTTTTACTTGCTGACAGTGATGTTTATGTTCAGTCATTATGTTTCAGTTTGCTGTGAAAACGCTGGTGACTGTTAGCATGTAGCATATTGAGAATCAAGCTGCGTCTCATCATTCGTTAGCAAAACTAACATGTCTTCAAAATGTTATTTTCTAAAATCAAATCTCAAATTCAGAGATCAGTTTAACGTTCAGAAGGATCTAGATACTGGAACTGGTTAAAAAATATAACAAGTAGAATATTTTTACTTTAACAAGGTAAATACTGTGAGTTTTTCTAACATCTTCCTGCCAAATATCACAACAATTACCTCGTTACAGTCTTCCTGTTAATCTCCTCAGTGTTTTTGGGTTTAAATGTTTAATAATGTTTTAATAAAGTTTTACTGTCTTTAAACTCAAATTCTTGCTTAAAGTTGGTTTAATGGACATATTAGATTTTCTTACGCTAAATAAATTTTAATTGTCTTATTTTTTTAATTTAGTTTTCTATGACTGAAAAAACAAGGAGCAAATCTGAAGCACCTCCCCTGGATTAAATAAACCTAAATGTTTGTTAAATAGGTTAGTAAAATACAGCTTTTAATGAAAAATCAGCTTTTAAAATGGAAAAAAATGTTTTTTTTCATTTATCTGTTGTTTCAACAGGAACAACCCACTAATAAACAATATCCCTTCATCTTATTCAATATGGCTGCTTGATTATGGAATAAAAATAGACATAATTAAAACACAGATATTTATTTATTGTCATAAAGAAAAAAACAATATTATATTGTAACTAAAGAGCAGCAAAAAATGAAAACATACTGAGTAATGTTGTTAGATGTTAATGTGCATCTCCAACATATAATTATATAAATGTATCATATGTGGTATTTAAGCCTACTTTTATTACTTGTTGAACTTTATCCTAAAAGTTTTGTAAAGATTATTTTAGTTTAATTAAAATGACTGATATCTGAAACCTCTTAGGTTTTCTATGAGCAGATCCAGTAGATTATTAACTGACAGTTAACAGCAATGATTTTTGGGTGAGGACACGACATCGTGACGACATCAGAAATATCACAGCTGATTGATGACTGAATCCAAACATCGCTCAGACCTGCTGCCGCATGACGGAGAGCCGAAGCGTCCGAATGTGGCGCCACACACCAGCAGTGAAGAGTATGTTGAAGGGCGACTTTATTACTTACCCTGCACTTACATGCCCTTTGTGTAATGGATACCAAGGCTTAAGTGGTAATGGTGCAATAAAGAAACAGAAAGAAGAGGAGAGACGCTGTGAGTTTAGAAGGAGGGAGACAGAAAGGTAGCAGGAGAGAAAAGATGGAGGAGATGGAAAGAAGACAAAGAGACGATTAAACCAAGAGGAAAATTCAAATATGAGACAAGCAAGACGATGATGTAGAGTCCAAACACTCGTCTGTGTCACGCATCACTCTGTCTTTATTTCATTCTGTTTAATTTAATCTCTTTTAACGCCACACGTCACATTCAGAGATAAAAGGTAAAGAGAAAGGTGGTACGTTCGAATTCTCCGGTGAGTCATTAAAGGTTAACAAACAGAAAAATAACTTGTATTTTACCATCAGAGGTGTAAGTCTGCTGATTTTATATCCAATTCTTAAAATATTTATTACACAACACAAATTCAAATGGTGGAAAATTTGGAAAATTTTCAAAAGGAACATTTTAATTCTTGGTAAAGAGGATTTTGTTGCAAATTTAAATGTCAAAATTACTTTAAAATCATTTTTATTAACTTGTCTTGTACTTCTGGTTTCCAAAAGAAAAAGTTATAATATTAATAAATCATAGACCTGCTGGGGCTTGAAATAAAGTAGCCAATAGATAACGAACCCGTCTCAAAATATTCATAATGGTCCTCCACTTCCTCACGTGAGTCTCAGGACTCTGTTCTCGTCCTCCTGGACTTTTGAGCATGTTCCAAAAATTTGTTAGACCTTTTTTTTTTTTTGCACGATCGCAGTCGTCACATTAATCCAGAATCCGTCTAAATTTTGTCTTTGTGTGTGTGAAAAATTGCACAAATTTTATGAAAACGTTGGGAATGATGGAATCACTGACTGGAGACAAAGAAGAACTTGGAATTCTGTGAAGATAATTTGTCACATCTTTAGGACTAAACAGGGACTCGGTGAGATAGAAGAAAAGATGGAGGCTGAAATTCATCCAGTTTACAAGTAGAAGTTTTAGATAATTATACACGAGTCATCAGTGTGTGACTGAGGTGCTTGTTGGAGGTCTATAAAGGATTTTCTAGATTTTTCATATAAATGGTGTTTATCTGTTGATTATCCGTGTCCGGTTTGTCTCATGATCTAGTCTGTTTCAGTGAGTAACTTGGTCGATCCAGTTATGTGTTGCATTGTGGCCGTTGGTGTCCATCAGTAACTGGACTCACAGCTCTGTGGAGACGGAGGCTGTCATACAGAAGCTGTAATCCATCTTTGCGGTGAGGATGAAAACAGTCTGTAATGACTGCACCGAGTTCCTCTCTCTCCATCAGTAAAATGAAACCAAAGCTCACTGACTCACTTACTTCCTCTTCCAACTTTTACCCTTAATGAACTTCATTCTGTTTTATCATTTATCACGGTGAAATACAGCATTGGACACGTTACATAAAGTGAAGGGGATAAAAACAACACGTACAAATTACAGCCATTATTTCATATCTTACTACAAACGTTAAAAAATAATTATATTGGTCATTGGGACATTTAAATTAAACTTAGAGTCACTTTAAAAGCAAAGTTGATCTAAAATGTGTTGGAATAAGGACATAAACAATAAAGAGATTTATTACAGAAGTGGTTTGACCAACATATTTCAAAATAAGCTATTAGTCCTAAATAGTTTAAAATGCTGGTAAAATGTCAGAAACACGCGTTTAAGGAATGCGTTGGACATTTGGCTTCATCTACAAAATTATAAGAACTGTTTAGAGTTTTTTGCCTTTATTTGACCAAGAAGTTCCCATTGAGATAAACTGATGGTTGTCAGGGAAATCAGGAATTGAACCAGCAACCCTCTGGTTTTCAGTCAGCCACTCCTCCCCCGGTAACAGCTACCCCTTTTGAAAGTTGGTACCACATTGTGTGATGAAGACTAAACAAATGTGAACCGAGCATAGCGCTCTGGGGGACACCGCTCAGTCTCAAAAATATCTGGGATTTTTGTAAATCTTTATTTCACAATAAAAGCTTTGGGTTTTTTCCTTCTGATCTTTTAATCTTTCCTCCTGAGCTTCTTTTCCTGACACTTCTGTGATTTATTTCCTGTTTTCCTTCCAGACCTCCGTGTTCACCTGGTCAGTTCTCTGTTTTCATTCTGGCTAGCTGCTTCAGTAAAACGTCACCTTGATGTTTCTATTGACGGTTAGCGGCTCTTGACTCTGAGAACCTGTTTCATACATTGAAGTGTTTGTTGTCATGATTGCTGCTCTTGATACTCGGTAACTCTTTTCTTTTCAAGTGAAGAGAAAAGGTTTCAGGGTAGACGGCTGACACGTTGGACGACTTGACTCTCTGGTCAGAATACAGATGTGCGTATCAGCGTTTTGAAATGATGTTTTTATGATGAAAATGTTGACAAGACTCAAGTTTTGTGATGATGATGATACAAAAATTGCTTCATGTGATGATGATGGAGTTTTATTGTGGTTTTCACTGTGATGTGATGATCACCAAGTCTTTTGACTCTAACGGGAGAGATGGATTTTCTGCAGGAGGTAAATGATCCTGAATTGGAGTTTGTTTGTTTGTTTTGTTTGTTTATTTAACAATAAAATAATTCACACAACAATACAGGAAAAAGATCAAGAAAACACATAAACCAAATATTTCCAATAATAATTTCCAATAACAAAGGGGGTTTAAAGATGGAGCAGATTGAATTAAATGATTCTGAAGCTGAATAAAATAAGTGACCTGATCTCCAGGGGACGAGGTTCCCAAATTTTGTATTTCATGTGATGTATAGTGAGAATATGTTTTTGTCCTTGTGGCTGTGCTGGAGTGTTTGAGTAGTCAGTATCTTACCTGCAGTCAGACTGTCTGAAACCCAGACAGATCATGTCACAGTCAGTTTGAAGCACATATATATATTTACTCATATCTGTAGAAAATTAATAGATTTCCTTTAATATTCTAACAAAAAGTCTTTCTCAGCTACTTCTAAAAGAAAAAAAACAATTTACAATGGTTCTTATATAAAATGTGTTGCTGCTAACTGTTTGTGTTTGGTAACTTATAAATATTAAAGATCGTGAGGATCAGAATCTCCATTTTACAATGTTAAAGTAAGGTTTATTGTTTTTGCAAAGTGGGCGGAGCTTCGGCTAAAAGCCAACAAAGATGAATTCTATCAGAGTAAAAATGAGCCAGACAAAAGCTGAGGATGGAGCTGATTCTCTCAGAAGGAAATAAAACGGAGGAGTTGAGTTATTGTTGGTGCGGATCTCCGGTGCAGTTAGAGACGCAGTTAGCAGCACACTGATGTCTACAGGAGAGGCTGAAAGAGCTGATGAAAGGCAGAGGAACCCGGCTTTATTGATCCTATTGATTCAGCCCTTGGCTTTAAAGAATAACCAACCCCTCCCCCAGCTTTACTCTCACCCCCTCCTCAAAACGGTAAACCCTTCCTGAATAATATAATTGTGTGTTTGATCCTGACTGTAACCCAGAGTGAGAAGAAAAAAGCTGATTGAATCACTCAGGCGTGTTGGTCCAGGTCTGACTTCAGGTCTGTGGTTCCCAGTTTAAACGTAGACGAGTCTGCAGTTTCTTAGTTGAACGTGTCTGGAGTGAACTGCTGCCGAGCTGCTTTTCATTGAGCTCCGGTCAGCAAAAAACCTAGAGACCAAGAAAATAAAATCCAACAGCTCCACCAGGTTTTTATTAATCTACATTTAAAAAGATATTCTTCTAAAAAAAACCTCCAAAAAAACAGAAAATCCAGCTCATTGCTGACCACCGCCCTGTAAGGTCTGACAGATAAAAGAATATTTGAATATTTCTGCTAAAAAGACGTGAAAAATGTGACAAACTGAGAGAAACTCCAGCTTTCAGGTTAAAGTTTCTCTGATTATTCAGAGTTTTATATCACAAAAAAAATCTGTTTATTTTTGTTTATTTATAATGTTCAATAGAAATTAATTTCAATGGAAACACAAGATTTTAGATCAATTAAACCATTAATGCAAAATAAAAATAGATCCAATAGATTGGTATTGCGTAACAACTAGCTGATGACAGAATGGTTCATTTGTTTGGCTCTTTAACTGTTTTTTAACCGTCGAGACTTTAGCTGGTTAGCCCAGAAATCGTCCAGCTCTGTCCAAAGTCCAAGATTATCTCTAAACTTTGAATCAACAAATACTAAACTAACAGAATTTCTGAACTGAAGGACATGATGTTCCTGTGATTCCTATCAGTACTGATTACAGCAGTTAAACAAGTTACAACAAAACAGGCAAAATGTCTTCTGAAATATCTAAAGTCAATGTAATAAAGGGTAAATAACATTTTTATAACTATTTCAGATAACAAGCTGCTGTTCATTTTTTTTTAAATTAGATTTGTTGATTTAGAAATGAAGTTTTCAGAACAAAAACATGAAAAAATAAATGAATTTGGTTAAACATAAGGCTGTATTTAAGTATTTAGAAAGGTTTTCTTTCTTAAATCAAGTTCTTTTTTCAGATATATCTGTTTTTTTCTATAAATCAGTCTAATTTAAAGGTTTGAATTCTTCTTAATGTTTAGACCAACACTGCCACCTGTCAGCAACCGTCTGAAACTAGAGGAGGGAAACTCTGGCCAGCGTGGACATTTTTCACTCATCCACCTTGAGAACAAAGAAACAAGAACCCGTCTAACATACCAGATGGAACAATCAGACAGTTTGGGTTTGATGAACCGAAGTTATTTCTAATAGTTTGTGTTTTGACACGAAAACAAGAAGCAGAGAAACAAAAAGCTGCAATCTGCTGTCAGGTTGCTAAACGGTGTGATAAGAAGCTGAGAGGAAGCGAGACGGTGTGTGTGTGTGTGTGTGTGTGTGTGTGTGTGTGTGTGTGTGTGTGTGTGTGTGTCTACAGCGAGGATAGCTTCCCCTTACATATTAGTTCTGTTACTGAATTGAGTCCTTAACCTGATTCTTATTGATCAGCTGGGCTTTCACTCGTGCATACTTAATTCAAGGAGGTAATCGAATCAAACGCACCCGGACCTCCTTCTCTGCCCCGACCCACTGATCTGAGGAGGTGTTAACTCTGTGGCTTCTATATTTATTTCATTTATTCATCTTTTTCCTGGAAAACTGGATCATTTTGGTTAAAGGTTAAAGAAATAGTGTCAATATTTTTTAAGGAAAATTTATTTTAAATATTTATTTAACTGTATAACAATAGAAATTGCTACTGAATTGTATTGAAACCCCTGTTAGGGTTTTAAAAAGCCCCGCCCCCTAAATAATAGCATGATTTTTCTCGACTTTACAGCAAAATGGAGGGTAAAGCCCATCAAACACACACTGATCTGTGATGTAGGTGGTAACAGATCTAATAAACTTACATGAAATATCATTACATTTTACATACAGTCTGTTATTCCTGAGAAAAAGGTGCGACGTGTCAATCAACATCACTCACATGGACTGTGACATCAGTCGCGTCTTGAAAGTGTGTGTGCAGGTGTTCTCACTTCAGGTTTTTACAACAGGATGGATTTCTTTACGTTTATTTTATTGTTCAGCTACAGATTCTAATTATTGGATTTTTTTCGCTCTTTGCTTTGCAGCGTGCAAACGGAAGGAGCAGGACACAGCGAAGGATCGCAACAACACACCAAAGAAGTCGCGGCTCGTCTTTACCGACCTGCAGCGGCGAACCCTGCTGGCCATCTTCAAGGAGAACAAACGACCGTCCAAAGAGATGCAGCTCACAATCTCACAGCAGCTGGGCCTCGAACTCACCACTGTAAGCAACTTCTTCATGAATGCCCGCCGCCGGAGCCTGGACAAATGGACAGACGATGGAGGCAGCCCTGGCGCCCAGTCGTCAGCGTCCAGCACTTGTACCAAAGCATGATGGCGAGGACGAGAGAGGGGGGGAGGAAGGGGAGGGGTCTTCACTAGATCTAGTGGAGACGGAGATACTGGGATGGATTGAGGGCGTTGGTCAGTGTTTCACCCGGTCAAAGCGGGCGGAACATCAAACGTTTTGTTTTTCTTTCACTGAGGGTGACAAACAGAGAGGGGCTGCTCACTGCCACGACTTGTAGCCAAATCGCCTTTTGCAAATTTATCATACGTCCATGTAGAAAGCTGAAGGGTAAACGTCTCCTAAAAACCAACAGATCTCACAGACTTTCACCGCTGATCTCTCATTTAGAATACAAGGCTGACAGACCAGCCCAAAAACCAAAGACTAGAAGACAATGTATGTTTTCTATTATGCAATATAAGCTAGGAAACAACCAAACACCAAACCAAGGAAAGCTTTATGACTGCAGAATGTGATAGAAGCTCTGGGATAATAACATTTTCTGTGGAAATTTTGTTTTATTATAGCTCTCTTAAGTCCAAAGACGAGGTTTTCACCTGGAAGTTGGTTTTCAGACCGTGCACAGCTGGATCTGGGAAGCTGTCTCATGTTTAACGGGGTTCGAGTCAAACGAGGGTCCGTTCAGCTGATGGGAACTTAAAACTGAAGACAAACCAGAAAAAGGACAGAAAGAGGCTGCAGGACAGTTTAGACCTGAAGTTCAGTTTTAAACTAGGAATAATGATCAAATTAAAAAGTATAATAATCAATTTATCTGACCAAATAGATCACATGCTCTTTATTTTAATAGAAAAACTTTAGGTCCTGTTTCTCTTCGTGTTATTAGGATTAAATATTGATTCTAAAATATGCCATAAATCCTTCACGTTTCGATGATTTGACTCTTTAAAGGATGTAGTGTGGATTCTAAAAGCAAGGAAACGGCAAAAATATGCAAGCACAAACATTCATACACAGACATTCACCAGACAGACATCCAGTCTAAGCTTCCTCAGCAATTAGTGTCATTTATATTAATGTATATGTACGTGAGCACAATCTTGAAGCACATTTTCTTTGCAATAGAACCGGGGCTTAAAGCCGAGCCGAGTGGGCTTCACAGCTTAGAAAACTCAGGATGCCATATTTTCTAAAAAGTGGTTGAAATCCATTCGGCGTGTCGCTACACGGTAAAACGTCCAAACGTGTAGATTCATGTGAAAAGACTCAATTTAAAGAAATAACTTTGAAGAGCCATTTCCTGAAGTGTTGTCGAAGTTCCCACCCTGACCGAGACCGACCGCCAGCTCAGCTCCAGGTTGCCGCGGCAACGCCCAGACGTCACGTCACTCGTTGTAACACAGTCGTGAAGGCAACGTGCTTCACTGAGCATCTGAGTTTCAAACATGGCGTCACTTTGTCAACCATGTTGCTCAAATTTAGTGCTGAACTAAAACCAGATCTTCAATTTTAAAGAAGAAACTTGTCAAACACGAGCTGAATCATTAGTTAAAAAATAAACATTCTTATTCTTTTTTAAACACATTTTTATTTAAATAGCTCTTTTTTTCATTCCTTTTCAATCTTTTTATTTTATTTTATCTAGCTTTCAGGAAACTGGAAGATTTAGAAGTTTTCCAGAGTCGTTTATCTTGATTAATGAATCAGATTTGACACAGAACTCAGCTGCTTTTGGAAGCTTCTAACTGCCTTCAGATGTGCTCCAACAAACACCAGGTCTCACAACAGAAGACCACCTGAACTCATGGAGGACGAACTTTCCAGGCGAATCAGGGCCTTTGTAATAGTTAAAGAGGACAATCTTCAGATGATGTCTGGCAAGTCCGTCCCTCCTTGAGTGTCGGTAGTCTGGAAAAGGAGAGAATAGATCCCAACAAACTAATCATCTACAGAAAGTCTTCAGCCAAAATCATAAAATATCATGTTTCTAGAAGTTATCAGGAACAAATGTTCATGTTTTATCTGCTTCATTTTTGGAAAGAGTTCTTGGGGGAAATGGATTGCCAGCCAACAGATGAAAGCACTGAAACATGGAGTTTTCTTTGTCTTTCTCTGTGACTGACTTTATACTGTGTCCAAGCGTCCATCCAAAGAAAACTTTAAATCCTAATCTGTTGTTTTTTAATTTAGTGACACACTGTACAGACTGATGTAAATACCAAACACTCAACAGCCATCGCCCCCAGCTTGTTTCTGATGTCTCTACCATCCACCATCACCTCATCACTCATCATTCATTCAAGCTATCAAACCAAAAAAAAAAACCAAACCAAAGCAAAGGCGTCAGTCAGCAGCCCCTGCTCCTTAGAAAATCCAGGCTGAGACTCAGTCTGGTCAGAGGCAGCCAAAGGCTTTAAGAACATTTTAAAATTAAAAAAGGACATTTGAGACTTTTTCTATTTATTGACAAATCGAAACCAAAGAAAACCTTTTTCTGCACCTAACTGTTCCAACAAATGGAAAAAAAAAAACATTTCTCATGATGGAAAAGAAATATTACAAAAAAAGAAGAAAAAAAAAAGAGTGGCGGCGACGATGTCATGGAAGAAGAGATGACGGAAGATCACAGGAAGGACGACATCATGGGAGTGGCGAAGTAGCTTTGTTCTGTCTGGTGCTTCATCAGGCAGTCTTTAAGGGGAAGCAGGTTGGGTACTGAAAATAGTAAACCACACGGGCAGGAGGGAAGAAACAAAGAATACCATCACCCATATTCTTCTCTCCGACCCACCAAAGGCAGAACATTAATGTGTCTCTCACGGTTGAAGAGTGTCTTTAACGTGTGCCTATGCAGTTTTTCAAGGTAAAAAAATGGTTAAAAGAACAACAGAAACCTCATCAGCTAACAAACCAAAGATTCACCGTTAACTCCGGTAGCAGCCCCCCCACCTTCTAAAAGAGAAGTAGCTCCAGAAGGCAACACACCTGCAGCATGACGTAGACGACATGGATGTGCTGTGGATTTTGAAGATATTTACAAATTTACCGTTAGCTTTAGCAAACTCAAGTTTTTTTCAGAATGATCTTTTCACACCACACCGTAATTAGCTTGTAAGCTAACCATAGCCAGCTTGTTAATGTCTTTATTTTATTTGTCTACTTTCATCATATATACAGTATGAATCAGAATGAAACAGGCACTTTGTTTCCAAATTCCATTTATAATCATATAGCATTTGGTTATTAAAACCACAGTTTATGAATAAACTGGCCATCAATGGCTGACAAAGGAGAGACACAGCTAATGCTAACTGAACTGTACGGTACATACCAAAGATTTTCTGCTGTACTAACAGTAACATAGCTGTGTCTTTCTTTTATTTCCAATTAAAATCTTTATTAGAAAGCAATTCAAATTGCTTTGCACAGGGTTTATACATTTAACAGAAATGCTAACTGAAAACACTATAATACATGTATTTCCATAAAAAAAATTTAAAATCAGAGATGTTAACCAGTTAGCAATAAAACAAAGTTTAATTTGTTTATTTTTTTTTTTTTGTAATAAGAAAAAAATGAAAAGTTCGTCCAATATTTGAAAATATCTTTAGCGCAGCACAGACATTGCCTCATGCTGGAGTCTCACAAAGGAGGAGATAACCGGACATGGAAACATGTCCAGTTAGTGTTGGCTTACTATTTGGGGGGGCGGAGCTATGCTAATCTATATGACAACAATAAACAAAACCAAATAAAACACCAAGTCTGTAACTGCTGAGAGAAACTGCTGAAAAGTCGGTCAAATAGCTTTATCTTTCGTTTTCTCTCTGTTTTTCTGTATGTAAAGCTTCTAATCCAAAGAAATCCTCCACTTGTTAGACTCCGCCATCTTGCTGGCCGCGCCCAACGGAGGGGCGTGGATTATGGCTCAGGGTGGTGGCGGCCATTTTCTCATTCCCATCTACAGTTCTGTCTTGATGTGATACAGGCTAAACCTGCCAAACCCAAAAAATAAAAAAATAAAATAAAAAGGAGAGATAGAGAAAACAAAGTAAGAAGAATATGAAACCAAAAACTGTCTCAAAGAGGTTTTCATTGCTTGTCTGTTTTTAAGTACTTAAACGTTATTTTGCCAATTACTATTACAACCACTATGGTACTTCTTAGGTTTTTGCAATATGTGATTTTTAAAAAAATGTGATATATGTTTTCTTTTTAATTGTGAAGTAATTTAAGTGAACAAATTTTGTTGCCAAATCTCCCTGTGAAACCTTTAACCCTTGATGACGATTAGCTTTGCCAAAGTTTACATGGTACGTTCCCTTTTCTTTCTGTTTGATGCCATATTTATTTATGAGGTGTTTTAGAACACATTAGTTTTGTACTTAATAATTTAATGCTATTTAATTAGATGTAATTTGTTTTTTTGATGAATATTTATGAGTATTTAAGAACATTAGTTGCATCAGAGATGCAGTGCTTATGCCAGGCATGTTAATTTATTTTTAGTTAGTTAATGAAGCAAATGAAATGTTATGAATGTTTAGACTTAATGTCAGAACCGTGTAGGAATGTCAGATTAGATTGGCGTACTGAATGTCAACACTTGCTTTCACTCTTTAGCTCGTGTAGCTTTTCTTTTTAATGTCCTGGTACTAATGTTCTTTTTCCATCAAATGAAAACAATCTCTTAATAAGAAATGACTGAATAATGAGCACTGCATCGATTTTTCTTTTCCTAAATGGGATTTTCATGGTAAATATTTAGTTTTTCATGTATTTGCATCCTGCTGTTGAACAAGCAATGATTTTCTGACTGATGTTCGTGATATTTGATCAGGGCCACATGTTGATATAAACAGACCCACCAAAGATAACTGGAATCCTTGAGAGGCCAATAAACTGTGTGTTTCCATCCACGCAGCTCACACCCGGGTCAAACGCTTATTCACACTTTTATGTTGTGAAACGATGGTTGTTGGGTTTTTATGAACTTTCTTTATCTTTCTAAAAAGCTGGCTGAGTTCTAGATTCACCAAATAAACACTTTGAAGGCATTTGAGTGAAGCTCCTGAGGACGTGGATGTAAAATAAAACCTTTTTTTGTGATTTTC
The DNA here is from genome assembly GCA_006937955.1 of Pachypanchax playfairii. Lineage (NCBI taxonomy): Eukaryota > Metazoa > Chordata > Actinopteri > Cyprinodontiformes > Aplocheilidae > Pachypanchax > Pachypanchax playfairii. The sequence goes on along the minus strand of SSNP01000129.1, from coordinate 284,911 downwards.
GTGCTGATATTTTTTCAGATCTGGAAACATTCTGAATCTGAGCAGGAAAGTAAAACATGTTGTTTCGAACGTTTTACTGAAATCTGCTTTTTTAGAGTGAACTCCCAGATATAATCAGATTATTTTTGATTAATGATGGAGCTCATTTATGTTACTGTGAACAGGATGCGACGTGAACATTCCACCTGATGTTTGTGACCGCGTGAATGCAAACACACCCATTTGTTTTCCTCCTTAAGGAAGAAAACTGAGGAGTCCCTTAAAGCGAGCTGCTTCCAAGACTGACTTTGTCTGTGTGTGAAAAAGAATTAAAAAAGAAAACGTGTATTTCATAGTGAGAACCAGAGAGGCTACCTCACTGACCTTCCATTTGTCCTTTTAATCGTGTTGATGAAACCAAAGAAACCAAAGATTAGTTTCCTCTGCAGTACGGTCTGCGCTCAACTACAAGCTGGTTGTGTTCTACTCACTGCTTTTTATCTTTATGTTCATCTTCTACTAAAATAATTCTGACTGTGAAGAAGAAAGAAACCTTATAATGTCAAACTTGATCCAAATTATGAAAGAATAAAACCTTCCTGTAGATTTAGACTTGCTTAACATGTGGAATTAAAAAGGATTTTTTAAGACAAGCTGTAATTCTGCTGTGTAAACCAACACAAAGTACAAATGTACGCAATGATGTAAAAATCAGCTGATCTTCATTCTACTATATATCACAGGAAAATATGCATTTGTTTGTAGAACTGAGATAAAACCACAACAATAGCCAGAAAGGTCCTTTAACAGGAAGTAGTGATGTAAAGGTGAAGTCTCAGATGAGTCATCCTGTTTCTTTCAGGTTGGTTTTAATTGGATGGATTATTATTGTAGACTCGACTGCTGCGTAGCGACCGCGGTGAAACCACGACGTTCTGCTTCTCAGCCTAACAAATCATTTAAAAGTCTCATTACTGTCTAGTTTGGAAAAGTTAAATAAAGAGTGAAAAGAATTTCCTTCCAGTTTCTAAAATTATTTCATCCTTCTGAAAGTTTTCCTTATAATAATATTTATAGAACAAATTTAAATGGATTTATAGAAAAACAAGCCTAAACCTCTTTTTGTTTAGACTTTTACTTTGAAAACAGGAAAACAATTGACCATCTCTGAGTTTTAACTTGGTTCTCTGGTGATTCATGAGCCTCCATTTTTGTTTTTATTTTATTTTCCAAGATTTTTTTATCACTTTTTTATTAGTGTTATTGTGTTTTTATTTTTTTCTTTCTCTATTTTTTTAAATGGCCTGAATGTTGATCAGCTGTATTAATTATTTAAACACCAGAATCTAAATACAAACAATCTTACCAGCAGAGAAAAGGGGAATAAATTGTAAATATTTTAAAATAAGTTCAAACATTTTACTCTATAATTTACAAAGTCCAAAAAATAAACATGTTTTCACATCTTTACAATGTTTGTTACATAAATCCATGCCTCAACTCATTTTTATTATAAACTGAATAATAACACGACAATCGTGACAAAAAGAAAATTGCAATAAGAAAACATTTATTTTGTGTTGATGCTACAAAAAGTCAAAAAATAGGAACAACCATTAACTTCAAAGCTGAAAACCAAATCAGAAACAACTAACGGCTCGTTGATTCCTGGTTTCATGATTTTAAAGTTTTAAAAGCAGATAAACTTTTAACTGTTGAGCGCAGACCGTAACTTCTTTACCAAAATGTTCCAGATATATACCTCATAGACACTAGTGTTAGGATGACGTTCTATTAGCGTATGTCATCAATTATTCACTTGTTCTACTTCCTTTTTAGTAACTGTAACTTTAAAATGAAACATGTGGGACAAAAGCTTTATACTTTTTTAAGTTGTGATTTTATTTTTTTTAAGATTTGCTAATACCAAAAACCAAAATGTTTGTGTAATCGATGCTCTTTTTTCTTGATGTATTGATGTTGTTGCTCCGTCTCACCTGCCACGGACGGAGGAAACATCATTTAAAATCCAGTTATTCTGACTTTATTTGTTATTATTTCTGTAAGGGTTAATGCTTCTTTGTGAATTTTATTTGGGAGGATTGGGAACATGGTTGGAACGAAGCCTGACAGTTTCAGCTCATAATAATGATCCAACTGTTTTTTTATTTTATTCTGTTTCATTTCATAACCCAGTTTCCCCAATTTTATGTTTGGGTATAATAACAGGAAGCTAACTGTGTCATGTGTTGTGATTCTCAACATTCATGGTTTTATTGATTGACCCCCCCCAAAAAAAACCCCACTATGCTATAACACAAATGTGTTATGACCTTTGACCTGCTGATGTAAGATCTGGAGATTTCCTTTCAAATCGTTAGCATTGTTAGCATCTTTAGCTGTCAACTTGTTTTGTGATGTTTTATTCTACATAAGTTTTAATCTTGTTTAAGTCACCAGCAGCTAAACAGAAAAACTGATTTATGTTCACGAAACTGTTTCACGATAAACTTCAGTCTAAAATAAATGAAACTGAACAACATCAATGCTGGAAAATGTTGCCTATTAGGTTATTTTCTCCACGAGGGAGCAGAAAAGAACATTTGGTAGAAATCATTGTGAATTTAACTGAAACAAAATCAACTTTCTGTCCAACACGAGCGAACGAACAAAAAGGAATTAGAAACATTTTTATTAGAATTTTCTGTTAGAAGAACTTTTGATCATTATTCTACATTTTTACAAATAACAGGATTAATTTATGTAACAATGTGAAAGTTAGAGAAGTGTTTCAAACTATCAGTAAATATTATTACTTAACTTTTAGATAAATAAATCGCTCACGTTTGGAAATAATATTTTCTTTCAAGCTGTGACACTAAAAACTTTGTCTTCCCTTCATGATCAACATTTCTGAATTTAAACTCAAGTTTAATTGATAACATTCATATTTAATCTAAAAGTAATTTCAGTTGTTGTTTTTTAACTGTTTTCTTTGATCTTTGTTTTACCAGGAAGTTCTAATGGAGATAAACTCTCACTTTTTCATGTCAGTTCTTGTGAAAGAAGCTGAGTTTGAACCAGCAACCCTCAGGTTGACAGTCAGCCACCCAGTGTACTAATTATTATTTATATATTAATGTAATTTGACCCAAATAACAGGAAAATAATCATTTACAGTAAAAATACTGAAGTCACTCACATATAAAACCATAAGATTTTACTCACTTCTACATGAGCTTAAAATTTCTGTACGACTGGAAAGATGACATGAATATAAAATACACAGGCTGCATGGTGGTGCAGTTGGCAGCCCTGTTGCCTAGCAACAAGAATGTCCTGTGTTCGAAACCCAACCAGAATCTGCATAATGTTCAATCCATTATGTTTTTTCTTTGGGACTCTTGTTTCCTTCCTCAGACCAAAAATATGCACTGTAATCTCTCCAGGTGTAACTCCGCCTCTTACCCAATGACTGCATGGGTTAGGCTCCTCCCACAACCCTGAACAGAAACAAGATGACTGGATATAAAGTTCTAGATTTCAAAACTGAAAGAAAATAAACGCGTTAACTCATTAAAATGATTTTCTCAAGAGTCAGAAATAATCCAAATAGTTTGATTTAAACATCTGCAGCATTAATCAGATGGGGTCAAAGGTCAATCTGGCAGATCCATGTTTGTTTCTACAGTTTTTGTTTACTTCAGTAATGTTAAAGATAACAGCAGGTTTGAATCAAAAACATTTACTATATTTTCTTCTTCATGTCTTTTGTCCTGCTTCCAGTTTTATTACTTTCTTCACTGTTTTCCAACATGAAACTTCAAATTATGTTTATTTGGTTTTTTTTTTGCATTTGGTGTCAAACAGAAAAGAGAAGCGACTGCAAACTTGTGGTGTGGAATAAAATGATGATCAAACATAAGGGAGATAACGGGGGAATTAATGTTGTTCCACTCTATGTATAAAAGAAGAAAAAAAACAATAAAGAAATCACACTGGTCTTATCCATGTACAACCGATTCTTCTCTTCTTTATCTGCTTTAAAAATACAAACACACAACAATACAACTCAGAATTACTTGTTTTATTATTTTATATCAGAAAGTTCCACATTTAAATGTAAATAACACAATAAGTGGGAAAAAAAAACTCCAAATATTAATATTTTTGATGGATGGTGGATCAAATTGAGACACCTTTTGTCTGAAAAAAAAAAAACATGTTTTTAGTCCAGTCTCCCAACTCCAACAGATTCAAGATGGCCGCCACAATCATCAATAACAAATGCAAAATTGGCAAAAATTCCATCAGTTTATCAGATACTGTGATCAAATTTTGGGTTTTTGTAACTGTTAATAGCTGCAAGACTTGAACTGAAAACATTCATTATATAGTACATCTAAAGCATCGTCAGGAACAGCTGGGGTGCCTCGACACCTTCCTCCAGTCTGCTGCAAACAGACCAGAGGAAGGTGTTGAGGCACCCCTACAAGGAGAAGAACTCTACAACCAGCTGGAGGCAGAAAATCACCTCATTTTCTCTAAAATGCTTCAGATTGTTCTTCTGAATTGAACAGCAGTCATACCAACTTCCTACGTATGTGAGTGGAAACTACGTCTGCCGCTATGAACGTTTACAAACATTTTTGGGCATGTTGAAACGGATCAATGTTGAACGTTACACGCATCGGTCACAACGTCTCATGATTCACGAGATGATTCGTATCAAACCTCCAGAATGTAAACATGACATGAACATCGAAAACTGATTCCGATGTTAGCCGCCGCAGCTAATCCCCATCAACCTGTTCATGTGGCAGTTGTCATGACAACACATCACTTGACCTCTTGTAATATTGCATGATTATCAGACAGTCAAAGATTTTACCAAAACAGTTTTAACGCCATCTTTTCTCAACCTCTGAAACACTTTGATCTTTTAATGAAGTTATTATTTTCCATGTTATTTAGTTTCTTCATCATATAATCTGTTTTTAATTGTGTTTAATCTTCATCCAATCTCTTCTCTGTGTGTAATCATTGTAGCATCCATCTTCTTCTATCAATCCAATTTGTCACTTCTCCTCTTTACCTCACCCAGTCTTCCCCTCCTCCCAACGCTCCATCCTCCTGCTCCTCTTCCTCACCCCGTTGCCATGGAAGCCCATTCTCTTACTGTTAATCTGGGGTTATTGTCTTTCTATTACCTGTGGGTCAGATGCCTGCTGAGGAGAACTTAGTGTGGGGAACATTTGTAGTTGCTCTTCACTACAGTTTAGCTTTAAAAACATTATAAACAATCAGTTTGAGCTCTGAAGTCTCAGCAGGTTAGATCTGTTTCCTGAAAGCTGGTTGTTTATCATTCTGATGTTGTTTTTGTTTACATCAGCTGCATCAGCTTCTGGTAGGAAACTTCTTCCTTTATGTGTCTGAATTCAGATTTTTTGTTGGACTGTTTCATAACTGTAATTATTTGAAACATCCTCTTGTCTCATTTCTTCCTGATTCGTTTGAGTTCCTCGTGAAGTGAATTAGTGAACGAGCTTCCATTCTGTCCTCTTTCTGGTTTACATCAGTTTGTTCTCATTTTTTCATCCACGTTGTTCTTCCTCTGTAATTTCTCCCTCTAATTTCTCTTGTACCTGGCTCCCTGCCTCGTCGCTCTGTCTCTTTCTTTAGAGAAATCAATGCTTATTCTCTCTGTAGGAGGTCACAGGGTTGCAGGTGCTGGCATCCTGGCTTTTCAATTACCAGCAGCCAGTTACCAAAATACACACACACACACACACACTTTTCATCCCGAGCAACCCCCTACTCCCCGGGCTGACGAGCCACAACCACAGAATAACGATTTCAAAATAAAAGAAGAGCCGTTTGGATGTTGAAAAGAAAACAGCTACAGAAAAAGTTGGATTGAATCAAAGAGAGAAGGTGGGACACAAAGGACAAGATGCTCCGACGGACTTCTGAAATGTCATCAGTCACGCTTCAGATGAAAGCGATTGTAATCGACTCTTTGCACAGATGTTGCCCCGGCAGGACGGGACTCAGTCCTGGTTCTTGTATTAGCATCCATGCGGGTCATGAAGGTTATGTTCAGATAATTAACTGGTGATTTCTGAAAACACCCAAAGGAGCGTTTACGCACACTTAGTGTTCTGATGATTCTCAAGAATCCTCAAACAACCTTCTAATCATATCAATATTTTAATTATTTTTAACATTATTTCATGTAATTTATGATTCAGGAAATAATAATAAGTTTATTTTATGACTCGCATTAACAGAAATATTTGCTAAATAACTTTTTCCTGGAACATTTGCACCCCTCAAATTAAAATTTTCAAAATAAAAGTTTATTAAAAGGTTTATATCAACCATAGATATCCAGATAGACGAGACATCTGTCTTTCTCTTGTTGTTGAAAAGCAAAGCTATCATGAGAAGTCCCGCCCACTTTCCTGTAAAACAATCATGGTGTTTTTAAGTATTTAGGATCATTAGAAATGTCTATTTCTGATGTTTTGTTCGGAATATTTTTTCAACGTAAAATGTGATGGAGTTTCAGGTCTAAATAATCTCCAGCTGAAGAGACAGACAGGCAACTTCTTTAAAGATCAATAAATTCTGACTTATTTGCTTGTTCAACATTTCAGTGTAAATTACAAAACACAGAAAACACTGATATGTATTTATCTTTGTCTTATAGAACAGAAACATTGTGAAAAATATCTCTGGACTTGGATCAATAGATCCAGTTTCCAAGCTGCTCTGTCTTGGTTCTTATTCCTGAAATATTTAAGAAAAGTGATGAAAGAGGTGAGAAGAGGGTGAAAAAACTAACTGAAAGTCAAAGGAAAGCAAAGAAAAAAGGTCAGACAGGAAAAGGAAAAGGTAATGGACCAACGAAAGATAAAAGGAGAAGCAACGAAGCTTTAATCTCTCAGGAAAAGAATCTAAAAAAAGAGGAGAGAAGATGAAAAGGAATAGAATAACTAAAGAGCAAATGAAAGAAAACAAAAGCTTTGAGAGTGAAATTAATTAGAGGAAGAGAGATGAAATCCTCCAGAAACAGAAGGGAGGAGGAGACAGATGGATGGAGAGAAGAGAGAAAATCTTAGAGAAAAGAACACGAGATGAAGAGATATGATGAAGAGGAGAAAAGAGAACAAAAATGAAATGAAAGATTGTTGCTGGCTCAGATGCAGGAAGGTGGAGGAGGAGAGAAACGGGGGGAGGGTGGTCGTTCAGCCTACCGCCCTCGGGGGTTATTGGGTCGTGGACAGCCAATCTCTCTCAGCTTAATCAACAGCAGCAGAGGTGATTGCAACACCGCAGGGGACTGCTGGGGAAAAAAAGATGGAGGGTGGGGGGGGAGGAATGAATGGGAAGGTCTATGGAGGAGGAGGGGGGAGGGGGGACAGAAGAGGATGAGCCAAAGATTAGAAAAAACAGGAAAAATGGGGGTGAAGATGTTGAGAGATGAGCAGTAGGAAAGGAAGAGGATGGAAGATTGGAGAAGATAACGAAGAGAAATTATAGGGGGGCAGAGGGAAATTATGGGATGGCAGGCGAAAATGAGTTGGGAAGAAAAATCAAATGAAGAAAGATGAGTAAAAGAAAGAAGAGAAGGAAAAAGCAAAGGTGTGAAAAACAGACAAAAGGATAAATGTGTTTTCATCAACAAAGAAAAGTGATGGCGGTGCGAAGGACTGTAGAAACGTAAAGACATTCAAAGCAACTCAGTCACAAGACATTTACCGTGAAAAAGAAAGAAAAATGTTTGTGGTTTTAACCGTATCTACAAGTGTTTCATAAATATACTGAATCCAAAAGAAATCCAATCATTTAGAAGATAATCAAACACTCCGTGTTGTAGACAATATTTAAATACGAGAACAAGACGAGCAGAAACTAAACAAGCGCCCCCTAGTGGCTGGCTGCAGTGCAGGTTCTAAGTCCCGCCCCCTCCATGTAAATGAAACTCCTGTCCCAGTTTGTTGCTGCGTGTCCAAGTCACTTTGAATGTTTTGATGATTGTGAGAGGAACTTTCTAACCCCACGTCTCTACAACGCACATCATCTGGCCGCTTCGGTAAACAGGATGTTATTGTTCTGCTTCCAAATAAAAGAAAAACACGTCCGTCTTTATAAATGTCAATAAAACTCAATTTAAATAAACCACAAAAATCATAAGCAAATATTTAATACAATTTTATTTTGAAGGAAGACTTACCATCATGTGTAACTGAAGTACTTACGGCAACATTAAACAGAACCAGTAAAAATAAACTCTTAATAAGTGTTCCATCTTTTTAGTGGTTCTACATAATTTATAATTTCAAACTTTAGCGATGTTTGTGCCCTGGAACATAAAAACTCCTAAAAAATAATAAATAACAAAAACTCTTTGTAATTGTTACCTTCGCAGCACATTTGTTGTTTGTACGACACTAATTCTGCATTTTCAGCCTAAAACACACGTAGACTCCTGAATTCAAACCAGAAGAGTAAAACTGATACCAGATGAGAAAATAAAGAGAAATGAGGAAACAAACACTTGTTAGAAAACAGTTTTCTGCTGTGACCTGAACACTTGGACTTTTCCTACAGAATTAAAGAGGTTTATTTTTAAAGGATTTAACACTTTGACTGATGAATCCGGAGCCAATAAAAGGTTTGCTGAAAGTGAGACAGGCTGATACAAAAATGTCTGATATTATACAAACACAAACACTTTGAGACGTCCATCATTTATTTAACTGCTCACAAAAAGTTTCCAGACATTTGAAATTATCCTTTAAAATATTGTTTTCAGGCTCCTGAGGGTCTTTTGAAGTTTTTTAAAACTTTTTTAGTGAACGCAGGTTCACACAGGTTTTTATCAGTTACGTCCCTTTAAGGAGGCATATAAAAGGCACGTAGCTCAAGGGATGAACCCATCTTGTGTTTCTGCAACTCAACACAAAAACTAGATTTTACTGCTAACATAAAAATAAGAAGCATCTCAAAGATTTTGTGCATTTCTATGAAAAAAGACTCCCAATTGTGGAAGAGCACTGAAAGTAACGCTGTTTGAACTGAAGGAAACACACATGCGTTACTAAATGGAAGAAAACAAGTAAAACAAAACAACAATCATGTGGTTAAACATGGCTGACGGTCAGTAATAGTTGGTCTAAAACAGTAACACCAAACACTAGAATAATGTGTGAACGTTAGCTCATCTGCTACCAAGATGAACCTCTTCGGTTAGCTTGCTACATTAGCTTAGCTAAAGTTAGCCTTCAGCTTTAGCCAAATCTTTTCATCCTAATGGCTCAGGTCACAGCAGGAGTGTGTAAATTCTAACTTCAGGGTGGATGTTTCTTCTCAACATTTTACCTAATCACATGTAAATTTTGCATAAAACCACAAATCCAGTATTTCTAGTAATCCAGTGTAAAAAGGCACATTGTCAGAACGGAAACAGGAAAAGGCAAAAATGCTCAGCAATTTAAACAAAAACAACTTCCTGCCAACGTTTCTTACATTGACCATCTGAGTGAATCAAACAGCAGAAGAAGTTAAATCCTTTAAGGTCGTTGAGCTGCAGCATTTAGTGAAAGTTCTGGTGACATTCCTTTGCCGTGTCCCAGTTGGGACTGACTCCCCTGAAACCCTCTACAGAACGAGGGGTCGGAGGATAAAAGGGTGTTTGGATACTGCAATCAGAAAATCAAATCAATAAAAACAAAAATGGCACTGAGATTCAGACAGACAGCAGTTCATTTAACAATAACTCTAAATGCTTCTTTCTTTTCTACATAATCTTTCAAACTAATGGAAGTACGTTTATAACTGAAATATACAAAGCTTTTATCTAAGGTCCAATTATTATTATTAAATGTTGTTTTCATAAATGCAGCTGCTGCATTAAAACCTCAGATCATCAACATTCACAAGCTAAATCTGCCCTTTTCCCTGTTGATTTGCTACGTGACGTCACATGACTTTATACAGCAGCTTCACATTTCTCACACCTTGTAAACCTCTTTCATCGCTGACAGATTCCCACCTGTCTACCTGTCCACCTGTCTACCTGTCCACCTGTCTACCTGCTTCCTGGTTCGACTCGGCTTTAATGTGGGAATCTGAGCAGATTCAATGTTTTAGTTTGTCATGGATTCTCTTGAACAGACGCTCTGATATTCATCTATAAAGCTGCAGCAGAAGCACCAGCAGTGGGCGGGGTTACTGACAGGTGGGTGAATACTGTGAAGGTGGAGCAAAAGGCCGACTGACCCGACCCACTGAGGATGATGATGATGATGTCAGATGTGGAACGTGAGCACAAAAAAAAAGAAGCTCAAAGAAAAGTTTCAGTTTTTTAAACACAGTCAGAAAAACTTTGAGTCTAACGTCTCGTTTGCAAGAATCTTTCATCCGGTTTGTGTATTTTCTGGGTTTGACGCGCTTGCTGAGCAGATTGTGCATGTGTGAAGCTGCAGAAGGCCTTCGGTCTCTCCGGAGGTAAGAAAGGGCTTCATGGTGTGAAGGTTTCATCACAGTTTCTGGCTGGAGAAGAAGGCCTTGGTCTCTCCACAGGTTGGGTTGGTGCACAGCGGGCAGCGGAGGGTCAGCTGACGGGAACACGGCTCGTTGGACTTCAGGTGGGCCTGGACCAGGTCTGCCAGCGCCTGGGTGAGACAAAGAACACAGATTCAAACTACAGAGAGACAAGGTGGTTCTGTCCTTCAGAACCAGCACCTGGACTACCAGGAGCTCTAAACAGAGTCACCTGCAGAATCAGCTGTTTGACATCAGCTGTTTGACATCAGCTGTTTGACATCAGCTGTTTGACATCAAGTTTTCGTGTTCAGAACAAACTGAACTCATTTTGGATCCGTTTCCAGGGAAACAAACTAGTATCAGTTATTGTTTAATTAGAAAAGAAATAATCCAACAAACAGCTGTTGTTTGAAGAACCACGTATACGATCATCAGGATTTTCTCGGCGTGATGACGGCGCGTCGTGTTTTTATGTTTCTTTATTTCTGCTGGATGTTGCTCGCAGACGGCAGCAGCTCACTAAGAAACTAAAACCACACCAAGGAAACCATCCTTCAGTAACTACCAACTAATCATCCTCTGGATATTGATTTCCTCACGCACAGACACTCAGAGAGCTGGCGAGGGGTCTCTGAGCGCAGCGGGTCCAACCAGCCAGCCAGCCGGGCGGTTCAGTTCTACTGTAGTCAGCTCTAAAGGTTCCCATTGATCTGGCCCTTTCCTTTAATAAACCTACACACACACAACGCTGACACACAAACAGCTGCTGCAGCTCCAGCGGCTGCATGTTGTGTGAAAGGAGGGATGGGGG
>SSNP01000129.1:239425-273557 GCA_006937955.1 Pachypanchax playfairii | reverse complement strand
GGGGGGGGGGGGTTTATTGACCATCTCGTGCCTGCAGTTGTTCCCAGGACCTTCTTTCTCCTGCGTCTTATCTGTTTGTAAGTTACTGATGAGAAACCTGCTAAAGATTATAAATATCTCAACACTTAAATACTCAAAGGTAACAGAGTATTAACACAAACAAATACTACTCAATAAAAACCCAGTAAAACTAGATTTACTACTTCAAACTCTGAAAGTTCAGTAGAAATATTAAATTCTGATCTCAGAGTGTAAATAACCGACATGTGACTCGGTGTTTGTTCTGTTGGGAGGAAATAAAGAATATAAACAAATGTCTCGCGTGCTTGACTGGACACTTTGAGTCGATACCTTCATAAAGAGCGGGTTTCCATTCAGTGATTCTGCTCGCCGGATGTTTTCCACTCCACACTGGAATAAAAACAGAATGTTCAGTGTTAAAAACACCTGAAGTTTAATGGAAGTTCAGCAGGAAAATAATCCAGAAGTTTTCAAAAACCAGATTAAAGAACCACATCTGTCATGTTCCTGTTTGATGGATCAGCTGATGAGTAACTGCTGCAGTCAGACAGCTTTGTTTTTATTTACTTAAATCACAACTAATTATATTCAAACGTTAATATTTATTCACACTTTTACCTTTTTACACTTATTACATGATCTTTTTTAATTGTCTGATCATAACTAACATTTAACTGAGATTTCTTTTATAAATCTGAATATTCTGATCTCATATTTTATCACTTTAGTTGGACAAATAAGAAACTCAAACACACCAGCTTTCAGTTAAAGATCAAATTGTTATTCTGATGAGACATTCAACAGAAGTGGACAGTGTAAATGAGACAGTTTGGGACAGATGTCCTGCAGGGGAAGTGAAATTAACAGAGTTTCAGGACTTGAACATCAGAACACGAGTTTTCCCATTTTGTTGGACAAGAAAATAAAAAGAATTTTGTTCTCAGTTTCCAATTACTTTTAACAACAAGTTTCATTTTGAAGTGAAGCTCTTATTGGCTGCAGACAAGCTGAAACATGAACCGCAGGTCATAAAGAATCAAGGAATGAACTGCATTTTACATGTTTAAGGACTAACAATAAATTAATCATTTGGTTTTTTTATTGTTCATGAATTTCATATCGAATATGTGTATTTGTAGCTCAGATCACACTGACTGTTGGTTGTTTTACTGGTTTCCACTGCGACACTGTAAACACCTCAAATTCTGAATGAAACTACAATGTCTAGAATTAAAGAGAAATGATTGTAAATTTAATCTTAAATGTATCAAAGCAGATGTTGGTTATTAATCCACTAACAACAGTTATTTGTAATTTCATGTATCTGTAAACAATTGATGTTTGATTAATAATCAGGTTTAACAGAACCTTCATGTATTTTGAGAATAAAAAAATGGACCGAGAACACGTCCCTGAGGGACACCTGTACTCAGTTTCATTAACATCAAGGTGAAATCACACTGAAATGTTTTGCTTGACCATATTTACATTAAGACTTTTGGTCTTCTGGTAACTTTTTTTTATTTGTTACAAAAAATAAGTTAAATAAAACTAAAGTGCTGGAATCATATTATATTTAATCACCAATTATTTGTGGTATTTGTTACACAAAATACCAATAAATTTGACCATTTTTATGCCATAATTTAAAAAAAATTCTTATAATCCAGTTTTCTGACTGATGTCCAGGATAGAACATCCTTCTTTGATAATCTTATTGTGGATCGTAAAGTTCATGACATTTCACAATCAAATAACTGAATCAGATTTTATTTATTTTTTTAAATACTTTTGTTTTTGAACTGATATAAAAGCAGAATTTGGGAGTGCTGATGCTGATTAAAAGACTTTAAGGCGTCACATAGTAAAAATAAAATAACTGATTAAATACTGTCTGTTCTAACCTGTGAATTATGTAACTAATGGTCTCACCTCTACACCCAACACCTGCGCGTACTCGATGTCCAACTCGTGTAAAGTTTCTATGTGATCTGACGTGAAGGCGATGGGCACCAGCAGTATGTTCTTCTTTCCTCGTTCACACAGACCTTTAATCACCTCATCAGTCTGGGGGCCGAGCCACGGCATGGGCCCCACCTGCAGGACCAAACACAAGACCTGGGTCAGGATAAAAGTACTGAAGATCATCTCTGCAGATGCTTCTTCATATAATCCCTCATCAACACTCTGCAGATATAAAACAAACATCCACCTTGTTTTATTATGAAAAACTTGTTTAATGTTTAGACGATGTGAGCGTCAGTCACAAAGTGACACAAAGACCTCTGAGCGCCGCCCAGCTGCTGCTGTGTGTTTAACAGCTGGCGCCATCTTGTGGAAAGAAAATATTACAGCAGGACTGAAGGACGATAAAAACACAATGTTGTGAAATAAATGAATTAAACAATCAAATGTGGTGTAAAAAGAGTTCTGCTCCGACGCTGCATCACTCTGTCACTTCCTGTCAGGAGGACTGGAAGCAGCTCTAATCCTCATGGGATCCAAACAGTTTTAAGACTGTGTGGTTTGATGTGATGTTACTCACTCTGGACTGCCACACCAGTCTGTACGGATTACAGTGTCCCAGCCTCTCCATCACTCTCTGGACTGTGGCTCCGACTTCCTGAGGATACGGATCACCTCTGTTTACAACCTGCACAGGTAAACAAGAGGACTCATGCATGAATCCAACAGAAACATCTAAAACCATCTGAACAGAACTCTGAGGTCAAACTGCACATGTTAAACTATAATGGGTTCAATATAAGAACCAGATGCGTTTGATTGGTTGAAGGATTAGAATGCAAACTTACTGCCATGGGCAGCGAGTGGGCGGAGAACAGAATGACGACGTCGTCTCTTTTATCTTCAGGAAACTTCAACAGTTCGTTTCTAACATGTTCTGCAAAACACTGAAAAAATACAGAAAATAAAGACGTTTCATTTGTTTATTCTAGATTTACTCAGTCTGTTTCACACACTGATGGAACGTTCTACAGCTGGAACATTAAGGTGAGTTTCAGTTCTACAGAAGTGAAATCTGCCCCAACGACCAGAAACTAATCACTAAAAACCATTCTATAATAAATCTGGAGTTTATTTTCTAAAAAACGACCATCAGTTTCTTCCTTTAAGGATCCAGTTAGTTTCCTGGAAGTGACAGAAAACACAGGAAGTGAGTTCTAATGAGTTCAGGTGTGTTTCTAACCTCCACCAGTAGGGGGTGTGTGGGCCACCGATCGATCACACTCCACTGCATCTTCGGCCGCTCTCCTCTGTTTCTGTAGTAACGGTAGATGGCGTTCAGACTGCTGCCTGTTTACACAACAGAACACATCCATGTTGTTATGGTTTAACCCGGTGAAGCAGAACCTGCAGCTGCAGGAGGCGCAACAAACACACGGTTTTCTTTAGATAAAAAGATGAAAGTGTCCGTTTAATCTGGGTTTAACTGGAGAATCCTCATCAGATTATAACTGGACATGGTTTCTTTAGATATTAGAAGTTAAATTTATGCAGGTGAGAAACAGAGTTTGTGTGTTTACACACCTGTGGTAGAGCAGCTGTACTGAGGGTATTGTGTGAAGGCCACTGCTCGCTCCACCTCGTCTTTCTCCATCTCCTCGATGGCCTCTTCAGTCAGCGGGTTAACGTACCGGAAGCCGATGTAGAATTTGTGAGGAGCTGAAAACAAATAAAAATACAGTAAATAAACAAATATCATGAAAACAAATACTGTTTCAAATCCAGCAGATAATCCAGCCCTCATGTCTATGTAATCTGAGGTTTAAGAGTTTTCAGGTTCCAGATGTTGAGAATCATCTTATTAAAAAACAGAGATGTTATTTTTTTTGTCAGTCAAACTGTGATATTGTTGTTATTTTTCATCGATTCAGATAAATAAACTGTTTAAAACTGGTTTGTTCTGGTTTATGACTCAAATGAACAAACAGAAAAACGTTTTACTGAAACGAGTCTGTGGAACGAAACAGAGAAATCAGCCAAAAAGAAAGTCTGAAACACACGAGTAGCGACACGTAAAGAGAAACTCCGAGTCCTTTTACACACGAAACAACTCAAACATACAGTTTACAAACATTATTATTAAACCAGCAGCTGCTATTCTGAGTCTCGTGATGTTTGTTATCAGCGAGGTGTGTTTCAAGAGGGGGCGTGTCTCTTCACACGCCCCCTCTTCATCATTATCATCACTTCACAGCAGCGGGAACCGTCAGCTGTTTCATCAGATTGGAGGACGCCGTTAACCGAACGACTTGCTTCCTCTCGTGGTTGTAAAACCTTTTATTTTTACAGCCTGAAAGACTTCAGGAGGAGGAGGAGGCGGGGCTTGTTCTGTCACCTGTCTCAGGGCTCATTTCATCCAGCAGCTTCACCATGCCCTCCCCCTGCATGGAGGTCCAGTGTTTGATGGGCGATCCTCCTCCAATCTTACTGTACTGCTCCTGGATCTTTGGTGTGCGGCGCTTGGCGATGAACGGTCCGAGTTTACTGCAGAAGACAAACATGTTGTTATAACAACAAATCCAGAGGGTCAGTCTGCTGTTCCTGCGTGTGTTCGTACTTCTGTACAGGAAGTTTCATCAGGTCGGTGTCCATGAAGAGTCTCAGCAGGAAGTCATGAACATCTTCCAGTTTCTCTGGTCCTCCCATGTTCAGCATCAGGATCCCTGTTTTAGGTTTCCTGCAGAAACATGAAATCCATCAAGTTTAATTGTCCTGCAGAGACTCGATGAATCTACTGAAACTCAGATTAACATGAAGAAATACTGATTTACAAAATGAAGCAGGTCAGTTATTTGTTGTTTTATTGCATCTCCACAAGCTGCAAAATCTAAAGTTTGATGTCATCCAGACGAGTGACAGGTGAGAGGGAGTGGACCGAAGGTTTCAGACAATCTGTGTCCCAAACAGGAAACTTTTCATCAGTTCCAAAAAACCCTCCTCAAAGCAAACTGAACAGAATTTATATCCAAATATTTCACTCCACTGTTTCAGTCTCTGAAATCAACAGTCTCACAACATTTCACTAAACTGAAATTCCAACTTTCAGACATGAACGTTTGAATCTGTGGAAACAACATTAAAGAAAAGAAAGCTGTATGTGTTTTTAGCAAAGACTGAATGTGTCGAGTCTTTTGGTTCATGGAGCGAGACGAAAGACCCACAAGATGATCTTACATCAGCTCACATGATGAGTGACGCTGTGCGTGTGTGTGTGTGTGTCTGTGTGGGTTTGTATTTCTGACCTCCTGAGGACCAGTTTCCTGACTTTTACTATCTTTCTGGGGTCCGAGGGTTCTTGTGGGGACCGAAGCCTGGTCCCCATGAGGGGGACTCCCCTTTTTAGGGTTAGGGGTTAGGTTTATAGGTATGGTGTGAATAGAGTTTTAGTTAGTCTTAGGGTTAGTTATAGATCAGTAATGGTTAAGGTTAGTAAAAGGGTTTGGGTTAGGTATAAATCTAGTTACTAAAATCAATGGAAGTCAATGGACGGTCCCCATAAGGATACCAAAACAAATGTGTGTGTGTGTGTTACCTGTTTTCTTGTGTTTCTGGAGTTGCACTCTGAGCTAAAGCAGCAGCGGTGGATCGTCTCCTCACACTCAGACTCAAGCTGCTTCTGGAAACTGA
Source organism: Pachypanchax playfairii (assembly GCA_006937955.1). Lineage (NCBI taxonomy): Eukaryota > Metazoa > Chordata > Actinopteri > Cyprinodontiformes > Aplocheilidae > Pachypanchax > Pachypanchax playfairii. The sequence goes on along the minus strand of SSNP01000129.1, from coordinate 267,884 downwards.
AACAAACCATTTACACTCATTTAGCACCAAACTAGTTTATATATCCTTCACTCTTCCATGCCTGTCTGATGTATTTCGTTTTTAATTGGTTTATAAATTAGGTTTTCTTTATAAAAACTCATCACATGAATCTGTTTTAAATTCACATTATGAAATAAATTAATTTGATATAATAATATTTGGAATGTGTATTAAAAGTTGGCTGACAAGCTGCAAAGAGTCCATTGTTTTATATTTTGGTGAAGTTTCTGTTGCTGTGCTTTTATAACTGAGCTGCAGTACACGTCACGGCCACTAGAGGGCTGATCTATTACGCAAGTTCAAAACTCCACCGTGTGTAACGTCAAGTGTCCGCGTCCTTCCTTCTTCCCCGCCGTGAAAATAAAAACAGAAAGGTGCTGTGTTCATGGAGCAGCTTACTGGCACTAAATGCAGCATTGAAGCGGGATAAGATCATTATGTAACGCTGACAGTAAACTGTAAGCGACAGTTCGGTTAAAACTCCCATCAATCCACCGGAAATCACACCGGAAACACTCACTTTAAAGCACAAAATAAGAGCTTGTTAACGATTATAGTTGAACAAAAAAGAAAATGTTGTAATCAACAGAAGGACAACACACAGATAAAGCCGCCGCTGAACGCTTTTAGGTAAAAACTACAATACTGATATTCTTTTACAAGTTAAAGAGCCAAATAAAGTAGCAGTAATGCAACAACAGGAAGTTGTTTTGCATGTTTTATTCCCGCTTTACCTGCTAACGTGAACCGTTCATGTCAATGTCAGTGTTCTGTATCAACCCCTAAACACAGAAATAAAACGAAAAACCGTCTCTATGAGACTGCACCGCAGTTTATTCAGTCACGGGAATTTCTCTGATAAATTATAAACAGTTAAAGCTGCACAGACAGTCACTTACACTGAATCCAGCGCCGGGCGCTGCCCAACACCGACATCCTGATCAGTTCTGCTTCTTTTCTGCACTTCAAAGTCTGTTTCCCGGCGAGTTCAGTCCGGACAGTGTCCTCCTCAGCAGTGGTTTCCTCAAGTGTTTCCAACTCTGACCAGGATGAGTCTTCGGTCAGTCCGATGGACAGATTCCTTCAGCTACCACCGGCTGGATGTCCGGACCTCCGTCAAGTTCTCGATAATCGCTGCGGCACTTCCGGTTGGGATCAACAATAAAGTTGTGACAGTAAGACTCGCTACGTTTTAAATCTAAACTAATTTTATTAATATTCCAAAGTATCGCGGATATTTGTGTTGCTCCTGTATCATTAGTTTGTGTTAAAAATGGAAAACTCTGGAAGTGATGCATAAAATAAATTTCCATTAAACTGGTTGAATATTAAAGTACAAAACAAACTTACTCCAACAGAAAATAAATCAAATGAAACGTTTTTGGATAATTAAATTTCAGTTTTTGTTTAAAGGCATTAACAGTGCTTTTCTGAATCATTTTTAGTGTAACTGTGATGATTCATAAAATAATTTTTGCTTTGGTCTTTAATGAAAACAGAATCCTAATAGTGTCATTAAAGACAGCTGGAATTTTTATTGGCCCTAGAAGACATTTTGCTTCTCATTCGAGAAGTTTTGTTATTTTTTCATAACAACCTAAAAATGTGGCCTTAGTTCTTTGTAAACATGCAAATCATAAGGAAAGAGACGAGCTGGTCTGAGCCAGAATGAAGAATGATGGCTGGACATGCTTCACTTTACTATGTTCAGTTTGAAGAGATAAAGCTCCTCGGATGATCAATGAATAAAACTTCAAGAACCTAGTCTCCCTAGAACCCACTAGGCTGACCAGAACCAGCTCTGACTATGACCTGAAAATCTGAGAACCTTCACCAGCAACATGGAAATGTATCTTCTCATGCTTTTATTGTGAATTTCATGTCCAATTTCCGGCCCAACCCTCCTGTCATCGTTTAACGCTGAGTCGTTATCAGAGTGACGTCACATTAACGTTTGCCTCAGATGACACCGCCCACACGTGCCCATATTAGCTTATCAAAGAAGAGAAAAGTCACGTTTGTATCTTCTGACCCGATGAGCGTGAGATCACGTGACTGAGCAGGTCCAACAGGTTCAGGATGTCCATTCACAAATTAAACAGCTGGACATTTAATATGGATTAAAATCATTTAATTCATGAACATTAAAGTTGAATTTATGTAAAAATGAATCTGAAATGAGCGTCTCATTAAAATCGACCTGAGAAGTAAATCATGAGACAAACTGAGATCAAATTCTCAACATTTCTGTTTCCTTCTTAAATATTTCACAAGCAGGTTAAAGAGGAATTAAAATAAACCACAAGATCCAAAGAAGGAAGTTGTTTTAGATCTTTGAGTTGAGAATCTATGAACAGCTGATGCTGCTTCGCAGGTTATTTATCATAAGCAGCAGATTATCAGTAATCTGAATTATTCTGTCATTGTTAAATTAATAAAGTAGCAGTGACGTCTGAAACTTAATGTAAACAAAAACAACAGCCTCCTGATTGAAAGACATTTTATTTCAGTTTCAGCAGCAACATTTCAAGACAGTAAGACGTTCAGCCTCAGGTCACATGATTCACAGCAGGAAATATTTTATTGTTATTTAATCTGGAATCAAACACCGATTGAAAGAAGCTTTAAGCAGTGAGATGATAGTCTGTAATAATCTGATATTTCCTGTCAGTTCAGATGAAAACACATTTGATTCCCGGGTGTAACATGCTCCTGTTTATGTTTCATAAAACCTACATGAAAAATGTGTTGAAATTTAAATTTTAAACCAAACTTAAAAGAATTTTGAAGCTAACTGAGACGTCTGTGAGCTGGAACCAGAACCCGAACGGTTCTGAACCAGATCCGGCTGACAGAACAAACCAAGCGGATCTGAACTCCGAGTTTGAGACGGTAAAAGAAAAGACGAACATGCAGCAGCTCTGACGTCTGCAGCGTGGGCTGATCCAGATGTTTGTGCAGCTGTTCAGGGTCGGCACCGCTGGATGAAGCGCGGGTACAGACACACGTCCCGGATGTGATGTCTGTTCAGCAGCCAGGTGAGGAACCGCTCCAAACCGAGACCGTAACCGCCGTGTGGACACGTCCCGAACTTCCTCTGAAACATGAGACAGAATAAGAACCAGCACATCAAACACAACCAACGGTTCGGTTCTGTAAAAACCCGCGTAGCGTCTGGTTACCTGGTCGGTGTACCAGTAGTACGGCGTGGGGTCGATCCCCTCCCGCTTGTAGCCCTCCAGCAGCTCGTCCGAGTCCCAGATACGCATGGAACCGCCTACGATCTCACCGACGTTTGGCATCAACACGTCCACCTGCAGGCGGAGCAAAACCACCATCACTAGCATGAAGTTTTAGGAAACGGTCCACAGTGCTGGTCTCAGATCAGCTCTGTGTCTCATGGGATGGTCTCGTACCGACTCGGTGAGGCGTCGGTCCTCGGCGCAGCGCTGCATGTAGAAGGATTTGATCTCAGCGGGGAAACGACACAGCAGGATGGTCTCGTTGATGGTGTCGGTCATCAGCCTCTCCGGAGCTTCGGGGATGTCCTGAGAGACGGTGAGACGCACGAGACAAAAGTCAAAACTGAGACAAAACAGATCCAAGTGACCCAAACAGAGGAGACATTAGAGTGACAGCAGGTCTGATGCGTCTCTAAATGTTTCACTGACTTCCTGGAACATTCTGGTTTTAGATGATAAATCTGTCTCTGATGGAGACGAACTTCCTCCATGTGGATCGTTTTAAACACAGGAGTCCTCAGGACGAAGACTCTGATTAGTGATGCTGAAGCAACAACAGCGCCCTCTGCAGGAGCTGCTGACGAGCACCACTCTCTGATCCTGAATCTAAGACTCGGGACAAACTGTCCAACTCAGAACGAGACGGGTTTCCAACAGCTGACTGTCCGGTTGATCAAGTTATTCCTAAAACTGAAGAACAGGAATGAAACGTTTAGTCGTCACCTCTCCAAACTCGTATAAAGTGCCGTCGTCCTTCCTGACGTCGTGCTCTCGCAGCCACTCGATGGCTTCGGTGTAGTTCATCCTCTTAAACGGCTTCTTCGGAGGTTTGAAGTTCTGAAAAATAAAAATAAAATCTCAACATTCTGATAAGCAACAGGCTCGAGGACCCGGAGCGCAGCGCTGTGTGGATGTTTGTGTCATACCGGGTTGAGGTCGTACAGCAGCTGACCTGCTGGAGATTTCAGGACTCGGTCCACCACGTCACACACCAGGTCCTCCAGCCGGTTCAGCAGGTCCTCAAACGTTATGAAGGGACACTCGGCCTCGATGTGAGTGTATCTGAACACAGATCAGAGACCAGGATGAAGGTTCATTCACTCGGATTCAATCCGACGGGTTTGAACCGTCCAATCAGAAAGCAGCAACATTTGTTTTAAAACAAGATCATCGTTCCAACAGGAAGTTGAGAGTTTCAGCAGGTCGGTCAGCTGACTCACTCTGACAGGTGTCTGCGGGTGCGAGACTGCTCGGCCCGGTACGACTGGGCGATGCAGAACGTGTCTCCCAGGGCGGGGATGCAAGTCTCCAGGTAGAGCTGCGAGGACTGCGTCAGGTACGCCTGCTCGCCAAAGTAGTTCAGACCGAAGAGCGTGGAGCCGCCCTCCACCTGAGTCTGCACCAGGGTGGGAGGAGTGATCTGAAAAACAACAGATCCAGATCTGATCATGTGTGTCGTACTGATACGGTGAGACTGCCGTATCCATGACGACCGACTCTGACACCATCTTTATTCACATCAATCTTTTCAAACTCAAATAGCATTTATTTTTATCCCAGTTTATAATTCTACATGAATTTTAGTGAAGAACTGAATATTCTGGAAGTTTCCTTCTTGCTGTGTGTAAAAACACGCAGGCGTCACCTCGTAATATCCACGGCTGAAGAAATGATCCCTGAAACACTGAGTGACGGTCGACCGCACTCGCAGGATCTTAGACACGTTCTCTCCTCGGATCAGCATGTGACGGTTGTTCAGCTGAACGTCCACGTCCGACTCTTCGTTCAGCAGGTTGTCGGCGCCTCCTGCTGGAGCCAAACCAATCAGCTCCCAGAAGTCACAGTGCAGCTCGTGGCCGCCGGGCGCCTGCAAGACGAAGATCAGGGAAGAAGATAGTGAACTAACAGCAGTTTCACTTTGATTCTAGTTATAAACAGTTAAACACTGTTAATGAGTTCGTCTCGTTATTAAAACGTTATTAAAATGTTAAAATTAAACGAAGCATCTTCCAGAAACCCGACGTCGTTTATTTTAAATCTTTCTCCTTATTCTCGTTTCCACCCACAGGGAAGGTGCAGGTGTTGCTTCCTGCAGCAGGTGAGTTGTTTACCTGTTTTCCCTCTGGAACCGGAGTGATGGTCCCGTACAGAGCGACAGTACTCTCTGTGGACAGAACCAGGCCGTTGTAGCACTGACACTAAAACACAAGCAAACACAGGAGCGTGAGTCCCGGTGAGGGTCGGACTGTTAGAATCACACAGAACGCTGAAACTACAACTTCAATCTTTTAACAATTTCTTCTCTTTTATCTGTAAACTTGGTTTCATGATACACTGAAACCAAACTGAACCGTGTTCCAGACAAGAACTTGATTATTCTGAAAGACTTTTTATTCAAACATTTTGGAAACTTATTAGCAGTTTGACACAAACAATCACAGCCCCATAAGACACTGTCCTTATTTACAATTAAACTTTACCTTCAGAATAAAAGCCCAGTGAAATAAAACAATGTATAAATAATTTATTTATATTTTCCTTCTAAATCAGCCAGAATTGTATAGAATAATTTAAAGTTACTCTATTGGACTGAAACTGACTTCAAACCAAAGTCTGAAGAACCACTCTGAAAGACCTGAAAGGTCTGGAGAAGTATGGATCAGGACCACTCAGGATTATTAGGTCTGGCTGCTTGGAAGGAGGAGCTGCTGTAAAACCAGGACGTACCAGCTGATCCGACAGGACGCTCTGGAGGAAACCAGTTCCGTCTCTCAGCACGATGAACATCAGGTTTTTCCCTGTTTGGAGAGAAGAACATTGAGTGAGTTCCAGTTCCAGAGAAAACACAGAGCTGTAGTTCCTGTTTCTCACCTTGCCTCCTGAGACGGTGAACCCATCCGAACACTCGGACTCGCTGACCTCGCTTCGCCTCCAGCTGATGGATTTTAACCTGAAAACACAGACGACGATTCACTGACTCGTTTCATCGTTTAATACAGATCAAACAAGAGCAGTGAAGGAACTTCCTGTATGACGCCGTCGTGCAGCATTAATTTAAACAGTCGGGTGTTTTTCTAACTGATAAACAAACAGAACTGAAACACCTGAAGGAATTCTTTCAGGTTAAATAAAAACATTTTAAAAACGAACCGTTTCAGGTTCAGGTAGGTTCGGGTCGTTCACGAGGACGATTTTCTTGGCGTCCTCCAGATTCTTCTCCCGTCTCTCATTGTCCTCAGCCTGAACAACAAACATGGAGTCAACTTTCAAACCATCTCTAGATGTTTAAACAGAGCGAAGCTGCATGTCAGGAACCACCTGCTTCACCTGCTGGAACACAAACCTCTTTCTTCTCTTTGGCGTCGTTCTTCATCTGCTCACGGTTAAACGCTTTCTTTGCGTTCTTCATCTGAGTTTTGGAGATAACGGCCCAACGCTGAGGAAAACAAACAAAGGTGAGACAAACACAAAGAAACACAGAGATGAAGAGAAGAAACGGGACTGAACGCACCTCTCCCTCCTTCTGAGACTCCACGTAGATGGTGGGAAACGGCTCCTTTCCAGCAAACAGCAGAGCCTGAGAGGGTTTCAGAAACATCTCAACAAGGTGCCGACACGTAAATATCACAAGTCCAAGTAAACAGGATCCAGCCAACTGACCTTGAGGGGAGTTTTAAAGGGTTTCTGCTCTGAACCGTCTCCGTCCTGGTCGTTGCCACATTTATCAGATACATACAGCTCACCTGAGGACCAAACACACACCTGTGAGACCTGCTGCTGTCTGGAAAGGAAAAGAAACTGTTTCTCATCATGAAACAGAGACAGGAAGTTTGTCCTGCAGGCATCCGCTTCTCTTTCTGAAACGATTCACCCTGTTGGACGACTGAACGACCCGACGCTCACAGTCACAGTCAAAGTGAAAGAAAAACCAAAACCTGAATTTAAAAAATCACAGAGAGACTCCAGCTGCATCTTCTACAGCTGCTCCTTGAGGACCTGGAGAGAAGATGCTGATGCTGGTGAGTGCAGGAACAGATCCAGAAGCAGAACCTCTACACCCAGAACCAGAATCAGTTCCATGAGCTGGACCACCAGTTGGACTTTAACAGGCTGTTACATCATGTTGCATCATGAAGAATAAGAAGTCAGTGTCATTTTATGGAAACAACAGCCTTTCATCCTCGTCTATTTTATATGTTTGTAAAAACATGCAGTTCTCTACAGCTTAGAAGTAAATAATAAAGTAAATGATCCCTGATCATCGTGTGCTGTGCTCAGGTTGTTTGGAAGACATTAGACCGGCGTTCCCACGCAGAGGGTTTTCGTTTGTGGAGAATCTTGGACCATCAACCTCGATACGAACACTAGATTCTTATAAAGCTGCATTAAAGGAGGGAAACGGTCATTGTGGGGCTTCCAAATGTAATAATCAATTTAACTCATTTCACCTCCCTGATGCTAATGACAGTTAGCCAGTTAGCTCACAGTCTTCTACGGGTTTCATTGAGTTTAGGTTCGGTGGGTTTGAACGGATCTCAAATCCCAGACACACAGAACCAGAAACCCGAGAAGTACCTGCGATCACCGCAGAGGCAGGTGTTACTGCTAATCAGCTACCGATTCTTACCCACTGAGACGTGGTCCACACCTTTCGTTATCTCCGTCGCCATGTTGGTCCGAGAAAAACAACCGTTTACTGAAGATTATACCGGAATTTTATAATAAACTAAATGAAATAAATCCCGAAAGGCGCCTGACGGCAGGTCACGTCTACTGGAACTAACGTGCAACTTTGCATCAGCCCTGGCTGCGGACCGGAAAAGGAGGGCTCGTTGCCTATTTGGAGAAAGCTGATTGGCCAATAGGTAGACGTCACTTCCACAATGGTTGATCTGATTGGGTACGTTCAATGTCAGACAAGGTTGCATTCAGTACGAAAAGATATGTTGAGACCTCCGAATGAGCAACAAAAACACATTTTTTCGTTTATTATGTTCGGGTTCTTTCTGCTACTTAACTTCAGATGTTTAAAATTAATGTAGGAAAAATTATAGGCGTTAAAAGCTGACCAATAAAATGCATTTTTCTCAGCAGGAAACAAAAATTCTCAGATGCTGTTGAATGCAGCACGACATGGGATTTTCCAAATTTTACAAGAAGGTTGTTGAGTAGTTCATTTCAGGTTTTAGGAAAATGTTCAATTCCAGAGAAAATCGTGTATTTTGAATGTGTTTTCAACAAGCTGGAATTTAATATCATTAATCAGATTTCTGTCAAATCAACTGCCCTCGTTTTAGAGCTGTTAATTGTCAAAGGTGATGGTCTAAAATATTTTTTCCTGAAGCAAATTATTACAGAAACTCTCTTTCTAAAGTTTTAATATGCATTTTTTTTCTTTCTCATCTGGTGGCTGTGTGCAGCTCAGGCGTTCCACAGGGAACGATGCTCTCACCAATTCTCCTCACCCTGATTTACTCACACCACTAGCAGTTGTCATGTCCAGATGTTCTCTCACCTATTGTTGGTTGTGTGTCTGAGGGGGACGTACAGGTTGGTCATCAGGGACTTTGTAAACTGGTGTGAGCAAAACCACTTGCGGTTAAACTCCAGCAGGACAAAGAGACGGTGACTGACTCTCACCAGTGATGATTCAGGGCTCGGACACTCAGTCTGTGGGTGTATTAATGCACCTGTGTGTTCACTTCAACTATAAACTGAACTGATCCTACCACACAGAGAAGGTTGATCGAGGTCCTTCAGAGTGAACACCCACCATTTTGCAGTTGGCCCTACTATCCTTCTGGTTGTGGTCTGCTGTGGAGCAGACGGATCTGACCAAGACAGGAAGAGATAGATCAAGATGAACCAGTTTGATACTGGTCCACCTGCTGGACTCTGTGGAGGAGGTGGGTCTCAGGTCTCTGAGCAGCTCCTTCAGTGACCGACTGAGACGTTCACAATGTAAAACAGAACTCATGTCATTTATTCCACCTGCTGGAAGACGGTCACATTTACTTTAGGATGTCTCAACATGTTCAGTCTGTCTGTCTGTCTGTCTGTCTGTCTGTCTGTCTGTCTGTCTGTCTGTCTGTCTGTCTGTCTGTCTGTACTTACTGTCTTCACAGTAGAACAATCAGCAGGAAACATCAAAAACAAGATGCACCAACCAGCCAGATCATTATGAACATTGACACTATTTACTGGTTTTACACTCTGTAGAAAAAAAAAACAAAACAAAAACACTCTGTAGACTTTGAAGTTGACACAATAAAAACTACAGAAACATGTAAATATTTGAGGGATTCTGACAGAGATTTTAGAATCATGACCGATCTGAGCTGCACAAACATGTTCTGTACTCTAACACCTTCCTATCAGAACCAGTGTGGATGTTTACAGCAGCTCTCACTAGGAAGTCAGATCAGTTGAACATCTGCATGTTTTGGATCAATAAATCTGAGCTGTAGATGTTCTAACACAAAGTTCCTGGACTTTATAGAACTGTTACTGATGTCTTTGATCCAGATTCCACAGCAGAGCTTCAGAGTTCTACAGAGACGAGTCCGAGCTGAGTGACAGAAAAGGGGAAGTTATTCTGTCTTACAGTCACGACCGACCGATAGGAATCAGTTTCCTTTCTAAACGAGGCAACTGGACGAACAAAAGAAGAAGAGGTGAGACGGTTCTCTGGACTCTGCAGCAGAGGAACATCGTCCAACAGCCATGTCTGGAGACAGGAACAGAGACGCTCCGTCCTTCAGCTGATCCTCAACCGGAGGACGTGTTGGTGGTCTTCTATCAAACTGATAGTTTTCACACATTCTGATTCAAGAAGTCTGAAAAATCATTGATCAAGATCACTAATAACAAGAATTGACCATGATGATAATAATAATAATAATAATGTGTCATCTTATTTCTGTATAAACAGTCTTTGTGGCAAATAACAGTTACCAGTAACAATATGACACAAATATATAATAACTAAATCAAACTGTCTTTAAAATTACAACGCCTTTAACCCTGAATAAAGTAAATAACTCAAAAGCCAAATTAAACATCAAAAAAACACGTTTTCTCATTTTTGTTCAGTAATTTATCATTTAGAAGTATTTAGTATGTTTCTGAATTCAACAGGCCTGCGATCATATAAACCGAGTCCAGGACAGACTGGCTGAGTGAAGGTGGTCTGGACTCGATGGAGGAGGGTCATCGTGGAGCCGGTGATGCTGTAGAAGGACAGAGTACCTGCACTGTGATCCAGGTACACTCCTATGTTGGATGACCGAGGACCTGAGAAAGGAGTCCTGATGCTGTTGTGTCTGAATTCATAACCCGTATCGTAACAGTACAACATCCAGGACTTCTTATTGTTTCCAAATACACTTTCAGCTCCTGTTCTGCTGATGCTTTTGTAGGCGACCGCTATATAACCTCCGTCATCACTGAAAAATGGCTCCCACGTCACCTCCCAGTAACAGCGTCCACTCAGACTCTCTTTACATAAAACCTGTTTCCAGTCAGTGAATCTGTCCGGGTGACATCGATATTCTAGTTTATCCTCATATTCTGCTCTTAAGGCTGTTTTAAGTTTGATTTTTGAGTGTTTAGTTTTGGAATCTAATGTAAGACGACATGCATATTTGAGGAATTCTTCTCTGGTCTTTGGTTCTGTCTCTGGAAGCAGAACTTCCACTCCAACCTGTCTTGGTGATCCTTTGATTCGTTCTTCACTCAGAACATCTTGTAGTTTATGTCTGAATGCAGAAACTGTTGCTGCAGCATCTTCGCTGAACCTCAGAGGATGAAGACAGATGTTGGTCAGCTCTGTAGCTTCTCTGGGGTGTGATAACGAGCTGTAGCTCAGCAGGAACTGGACTTGGTCCTCGGTTTGGGACAGCTTCTCCAGCTCAGTGCTTCTCCTCCTCAGATCACTGATCTCCTGCTCCAGTTTCTCCTCCAGCTCAGTCACACTGGTTACTTCAGCCTTTTGTCGAGATCTGATCTGCTGCTTCACATCTGAGAAGATCTTCTCCGTGTCTTTCACGGCCTCATCAGCTGATTGATTGATGGCTTCCACGTGTTCTTGGAGCATCTTCACATCTTTTACTTTCTCTTGGATTCTCTGCAGGATTTTTTCTTGACTGGCCGCGAGCTCCTTCTGCTTCTCGTTCATCTCTACTGCAGCTGAAACTGTGTGGTGGCCTCTGTGATCATCTATGGAGCACAAATAGCAGATACACTTCTGATCAGTGCGGCAGAAAACTTTCATCACCTCGTTGTGACGAGCGCAGATGCTCTCCTGAAGCTTCCTGGACGGGTCGATGAGTTTGTGTTGTTCAAAGGCAGTAGATTGATAGTGAGGCTGAAGGTGCTGCTCACAGTAAGACACCAGACACTGCAGACAGGACTTTACAGCCTTCAGCTTCCTGTCAGTGCAGACATCACAGGTCATGTATCCCGGATCAGAGGAGGTTTGATCTTCAGTTTGGGATCCTGATTTCTTTTTTTCATCCACCAAATCTGCCAACACGATACTTCTCACCAGAACAGGCCTCGGGCTGAAGGTCTGTCTGCACTGAGGACAGCTGTGGACTTCCTTCTGATCCTCTTCATCCCAGAAGTTCTGAATACACTGCTGACAGTAGCTGTGACCACAGGGAATCGTCACCGGATCCTTCATTAGATCCAAACAGATCGAACAGCTGAGTTTGTCCTTGTTAAGGATTTTTCCTTGCTGCGCCATTTCAGATAGTGAGAGTGAGTCAGAGGAAAAGAACTGAGAGCAGTAAACATGGGCGTGAAGAGGTGGGAGGAGTCAAGAGCACTTCCTGTTGGTAACACAAGGCTTCTTCCTGGTCTATCCCTAAAACACATTCCTTTACTCTTTCTCTTCACTATCTTTAAACACATGACCAGATCGACGCCATATTTACACAAAATATCATTGTTAGGTTTTTTCCTTATTCTGTTAAAACCTTTTATTATAGAAAATATAAGAAATACGATCACTCAAGAAGATTAGTTCAATAACTCAGCTGGGGAGAGTGTGTCAGCTTCGCTCTGGCACCTCCTCTGACAACTCTCTCCAGCTCAGTCTTTTTATTCTCTTTAGACACAGCAATAACAAATAACAGATAACAGGCAACAGTAAATCGTCACTCCCAAATCAGTGGAGCCAGCCGTAGCTGTCTCCTAACCATTACCTTGGAAGAGGGAAAACAGGGTGTTTACACAGGGTGAAAGAGCATATAACTCAAATAATCAGATAGCAGGGCCTGCATGAACACCTGCACACATAAGTCACACAGAAGACATCTTTAAAGCATGAACGTGTATAATTGATGTCCTTTCTCTACCCTATCAATTCCCCCCTGAATTATACACGTGAGTGCAGTGTGAACACAAAGAGTGATAAAATTTATAAAAATTTATAAAACGTAATATATATGTTTGATTGCAGTGTGATTATAAAATTTCTTAAAAATGATTATACGTGTATGAAAAGGTAAAGAGAATAATAATAAAAAGTGTGTGGTCACAAAGTATCTACGTGTTGCTTCTTGTTTTCACATTTTCAACAACAGTGTCATTAATTGTGACAGACAAAACATAATCCTTCACTCCGTGTTGTTACCATCTTCTTTAACGTCATCATCCTGTAAAGAAAGCAGTTGATAAGATACCAGGGCATTTGTAGTAGCTTTAATTATCATAGACTTAATGCATGGCCGAACACAACTGAAAAATATGCAGAAGAGCATTAGTATGACAATAAATGGCATAAAAACTTCAACAACATGTGCCACCAAAGTCTAATTGTGAGCCAGGCCCACAGGTTCCAAGGTTTGGGATGTAAGTCTTGTAGAACAGCCTTCTGAAGGTTCCTCAGTGAATCCATGTTGTCTTGGATGCGGGTGACATTTTCTCCAGGAATGTAGGTGCAACAGGTTGTGCCTATCATTACGCAAACGCCACCTCGTTCAGCTGTGAGGGTGTCCAGCACAAACCGGTGTTGCAGAATCACCTTCAGCGTCGATCTTCCTTTCTCTCACTTTTTGTCCATCTGTCCAGAGCTTGTGTTCAGGAGGAACATCACGCCCCCAGATGGGATCGTGTGGTGAGAACACGACGGATCTTCTTTCTCTGAGATAATGGGCTTCGTACACTCGTCTGGCGCTGATAATAAGAGTGTGGTCACTTGACGTCAATCCACAAAAGCACGTTGAGTCCTTGGAAGACATGTTGCGTCTGTAGAGGATGGGTTGTTGAGCTGATTTGGGCATCACAGAGCAAACATAACAACCACTCACATTCTTGTCATCTGTGAGCATCTTCTGATACTGATACCAGAGGTTCGGACCGCCATGAGGGTTTGGATGTGATGTAAGCCAGTTGTCAATCTTTTCCTGGTATTTTCGTCTTTTCTGAGGGGTGGAGCTTCCCGTCCCATGTGGAGGAGACAGACACCACCATGTAGTCAGACATACTACAGTCACAACACAACAGAGAATCCACCTGGCATGTGGAGATCCCATTGTTGCTAGGCTACAGAGCCACCAGAGCCCCTAGAAGCTAAATGAACAGGGTGTTGTTGGTTTCTTCACCTGGGTTGAGATGAGTGACCACTAAAAGGCCACCCCCCTTTGTAGCAGGTCTTCACCACTGCCCAAATTAGGGGTCCAGCACTCTCTGCAGCTTACAGTGACTGAGATGTATCCAGCTGGGTCTTTCCGCGTCTTTCCTTTTGATGACTTTGATAAAGACCCAGTCTCCTGGTTTCATCTTCTGGTCTTCCTGTAAAACAGAAGGAAAAGAGGGCAGATCATATGTTCCAAAAACTTCTTTCTGCCTCAGCACACTTCTCATGGCAGGCATCAATCATGACTAAACAGTACTTATGGGGACCACTCTATGTTAGTTCAATGAAATCCATGTGCATGATTTGAAATGGATATTTTATCTGCAGAAACTGGTCTATTTTAGGTCTCATGTTTCCTTGTGGGTTGTGTTTTACACAGATGGTACAAGCTTCACAGAGTTTTTTTAAGTAGAAATTTATTCCATAAGTTGTAAAGTGTTGCTGTATTTTATTTGTATATTTATTTAAAGGAATTCAGATAAAATCAACAATATTTCCATGAATGAAATGACCTGAATACTTTCAGTCTGTATCACTCTCAGCTGAAGGACAAAGTCTTATTAGTGTTTTAATTAAATATCTGGAGGATTTTAAACTTTTAAATAACTTTATGAATTTATGGAGTTAATCAGGCTGCTGCAGTAAATACAGAGATGTAAGTTTTACAGATGTTGAAGCTGACAGTTGTTCATCTGTACGTCATTTTCCAGGTGTCACCAAAGCAGGTCAGACGCCATCAGATCGAAGGCTTTTTTAATACTGGAAGTTTTTTAATTAAGTTTTTTTCATTTTTCTGATTCACATAAATCAGACTTGACACACGTGCCTTTGAAAAAGGATTGTATTTTATTTACAGTGATTTCAACAGAATTACATTATAAACGGTGTCGACTTCAGTAAGAGCAGAACAGCTGGAAGTTGTGAGTTTTTTTCCTGACAGATTTGTTTGTGGCAGCTTTGGCAGAGGAAACATCCTCCAACTCCTCTTCATCATCTTCTCCTCTTCCTCCTTTTTGTTTTCCTGCTCAGTGACTTTCACCTTTCTTCCCAACAACCTGTAGGAGGTTAAAATAAACGTGTCACAGATTTTCAAACGCAGCTGAATGAAAGAGATCAAAGAAACGGTCGAGCTGCTTCTTCTCACCCGTTTGAAGTCGTTCATGTTGGTGGCCTGGACTGGAGTACCGATGAAGGTCAGGTAGTTGATCTTTGTCGTCTCCTCGTCTCCCTGGTTTGACTTGACAAACAACTAACAGGAAGAAAAGAAAAAATACATTTTGGGTTGTTCTTTATGTCGGACATGTTTAGAATATTTAGTTTGATATTTTTGACTGTAATGTGTTTCACTATGTAGAATAAAAGAAGCTCCTTTATCAGACTGTCAAAGTACCGTTAGCATCGTTAGCTGCTAGTCTAATCTGAGGAATAATGACCTGCAAGTTGTGAAACATGCAGCTTGTTGTTCCAACTTCATGAAACCAAATGAACATCTAAACACAAGCTGCTGTGGCTTGTTCAAAACAGTTCATTTTATTGTGACAGCACCAACAGGAAGTGCCGTTTTCCACCTCTAGTTCCTGGTGATATTTGATTATCTTTATTTCCTTATAATGTCACGTCTAAAAGCAGCCACACTGCATGAATACACAGACAAATTCTGGATTCTGAAATCTGATGCTGATGTTTCCTGGTTGTTCTAAACGTTTCAGGGTGATTTAATCGTACCGTCACACTCTGCACATTCTGAAACTTGACGTAACGAAGAGGAATGAGACCGTCATCTCTGTAGTCTTCCTCAGACAGCTCCAGGGTCTGAGTGGCTTCGCTTCGCTCTGCGTCATCAAAACTCATCGACCGAGGAAGATTGATAAACACCTTCATCACCTTCGGGGCTTGGGCTGAAAAACAAAATACACCGGGAGGAGATAAGGATGTCAGTTAGAAACTGACTCGGCTTCTAACTTCACACAAGAAACTGAAACTCACGTAGGTCTGAGCACTGCAGCTTCATGGAGAAAAGCTTCACGGGTTGGTTGAAGGCGATCGTTATCAACAACTAAACAAGACACAAACATTGATGAACTCAGAAAACAATAAAAGCAGAAGGTTTTGTTTGTGAGGATCTGGAAATGTTGCTGACTTGATGAACAAACAGAATCTAAGTTTTAGAGAAGCAGCTAAACTCCTTTGTGTTAACAGCATCTGCGTTCACCTGTTCATCGCAGTCAGACTCCAGGTAGGACGAGTCTTTCGTTAAACAGTTGTCGAAGCCGCAGTCGTCGCTCTCGTTCAGACACTCGCAGCCGGCTTTGTTGACAAAGGGCATGAGGTCCATCTGGAGGAGAAAAGAAATCCTACTTTACAACTTGTTGTCCGTCCTTACACCACGTGTTTCCTCTAGTCAGACTGAAGAGTCGATTCAGCTGAACGTTGTGAATATTTACAACCTTTCAGTTCATGATGCAACTACAGGGAGCTGCACACGGATAGACGCTTTACTTTAGTTCCACTAAACTGTTTGTTCTTTAATTCAAACTGTTTCTGCAGGCAGCTGAAAGGTTTCATGTTTATCAATAAAAATATCAGACGAGTGAAAGACGATCCGGAGCTGCTTTGATTTCATTTACATATTTAAATTCCATTTGAATTAAAGCTTTCACACCTCCTGGGATCTTCCGTCATTTCAGTAGCAGCTCATTAAGTTAAAGGTGGTATATGTAATATGAACAGAATAAAACAGCACAAAGCCTTCAGCCATCTGGATGCCAGGCTCGTTAACACCCCCGAGTGCTCCGATGCTGAGGTCGATCAGTATTCCTCACCAAACCCACTCTGATCCCCGATCCGAGCAAGACAATAAGATATCATGAGGTCAGCTCACTAATCATGCTCTCCAGCCCCGCTGATCACACACTGACTCTGATAAAAGCAGCTCCTACCTGTTTGTAGCTCAGTCATCGATTCAGTCTGTGGCAAAGAGTTCATAACTGTCCCGCAGCTCTGCTAGAGCAAACCAAAACTTCCTGCAGTCCCTCCTAAGTTCATCAACACACACCATCCTGCACGCCCCCCTTATCCAATAAAATACAAAAGCAATAAAATCCTCCATGGTGTGTCTTCTAGTCGAGTGGCCCGAAGCTCCTCCACTTCAGCAACATGCTGCAGCTACGTTGTTAGCTAGCTGCTATTAGCTGCTAATGAAAAATGTTTCCACACAGAACTTGCTCATCACATGAGAAACCCCAGAGGAATCCCCCTTTAGTAAGTAAATAAGGTATATAATCACCACACATCCCCGGTGCTTCCAGCTGATTGACCTGAAGACTCCACAGTACCAGCCTCACTGTGCTGGATTATTTACGGTATTAGACAACCCAAAGTGGTGCCCGCTGCTCAAATATAATTTTTAAAGGAAATGCTGCATTTTCATTCTACAACCCTGTAAACACACTGTGGAGGTATTATTTTATTAAAAATACTGCTATTTATCAAAATATTCCATATACCACCTTTAAACTGGATTTATAGTGTTGGAGTTCAGCTCTGCATCCACCAGACTGTAACAGTTTATAACAACCTTTATAAAGATTGTTGATTATTTTAAAAAAGGCTGCAGCACCAGCAGCTGGTAGGAAGCTGTTAGGAGAAACGTGCACTCACATATCCCTTTGGAATGTCGGAGTCCTCGTTGTTTCCTGGGTCATTTTCTGTGTGCTGTTTGATTTTCTCTTCCAGACCTGCAGCGTCCGCCCCCTGATACTGATCCACTCGAACCCGGTTCCTGAAGAACAAAAACGTTGGTGTGGCTGAGATGTTGTTGGCTGCTGCCGTCCCCTGAAGAAGAAAACAGTTTTGAGAAACGGCTCCACGTCAACATATATTTTAAATCAATAACACATAAACATCTTTATCTGATTCAGTCTGTGGGTTCAAATGAGTTTATCTGCAAGAGGAGGACGATAAAGCTTCGGGTTCATGGTGATACGACTGAGTCCGAGTTCGACACATGGCACTTCAGTTTTCACACAGAATGTCCAATGACGAGTTCATCAAGAGTTAAAGTCCTGGAAGCCTCAGAGCAGCACTTACCTGCAACCTCATGACATCACAGACACCTGGCACTTTGAGTCAAGTGTGTTACAAACATGAGAATCGATTCTGAATCAAATCATCACCCCATGAATCGTAATCGATTCGTGAGTTATTGTAAGATTCAGATCTTTAGTAAAAAGGAGTCGAGTCACCATGATAGTGTCGCTGGAGGTGAGATTTACCTGACAGACATGGACATCAACCTCCAGGAAAACAGCCTGTGGATATTTATTACTCAGCATGTTGAAAGCTGGAGCTATTCTGACGCAGGGTCGACACCTGAGTACACAAACAGCTGATCAATTACTAATCTGTTCAAATGTAAAACTATTAATTACTATAAAAACACAATACGATCATATACAGTTCTAGTTTAAACCCGTTATAACGGCACGTTTCTTATTTTTAAAACTGCAGTAACTTGCTGTAATAATGCCAAGTCATTGTAAGAAGCACTGCTAGTTAGCTGCTAACTGTAGCATCCTAAAAATAAAAAATAGAATATTTAATCATCATTATTCAGATTACACTCTTTAAATCCGTTAAACCACCTGCCGTCATATTAACTTATAGAACAGACAGAGCCTGGCCAGCCGTTAGAGGCCGGTGAGCTTACCCGGCCATGGTGAACTTCACCACGGCGAGCCTGGAGCCGGCGGCCGCTAACTCCGGCTGGAAGTCCGGGTCGCTCCCGATCACTTTAACACCCACCATGGTGCAGCTGGTCTGGACTCGTTGTTCCGGGTGACGATCAGAGCAGGAAACTAACAACCTGATGAATATAAATGTTTTGTTTTTAGCTTTCTGTCAGAGAACTAGCTGAAGCACACTTCAGGTTCAGATCGCTGGGTTAGGATGGAGACTCCTGATTGGTTGAAACGTGACGGGAAAGGCGGAGTTACTTCTTCTTCGTTTACTTTAACTTTAGAACATGTACAACAGCGTCCTCAGCTGGTTACAGGACAAAAGACCCGGATGTTGATGGAAACGCCGCTTTTCACTCAGTTTTAAGTCAGTTCTATGTTTTAAAATCCGATTTTTACCATTTTATCTCTCGCATTCCGTCTCAAAGACAAACGGAGCTATATAAACTCTAAAGGTTACACAGCTTGACAGAATTAAATTGTATTTTTGCGATTGTAAGGAGCTGAAAGCCTGACAGGAGTAGTCTACATGAAGCTTTTCTCAGATCCTGCATCACACCTGTTCCTTCAAGGACTGCCACTTATTTTTTTTGTCTTTTTACCATTCACTTTGTTGCCTTGTGTTTTTGTACCAAGCTTTCAGGCAGCGCTTCTTGAACCATTTAAAAATATATTTCTGTCTGTTAAACTGTTGATTTTGGCAGTTTTTATTTGTACATATGAATGGGAATAAATTTTGTCTATACAACAGTATAGTTTATTTACTTCTGGCAGAGAACCAGAGGCCTTCCCAGCTAATTGGTCAAATATCTTAAAAAGAATTTTCTGAATGTAGACTGAAAAATAAATAGCAAACCAGCTAAAATCACCAATAAAAACCCCAACATCTGTTTAAAAGTTCAATAAAAGTGAACGGAAATGAAATATAGTCAGTTTACACAAAGAAATCAGATTCCAAGATCTAAATACTACACAAGTCTAACAACGTTCAACTAAAAAAAATAGAAAAAATGTTTAACGACAAGCAGGTTCCGAAAACTCCGCCCACAACACGACACCTGCTTCAATTAAGGGTTCAATTACACACCTTTACTGGCCCTCACGTGACCAGAGTCTTTCCGCGGCTGCTTCCGCAGGTGAAGCCTCCTTGTTTTTTAAGAGGCTGCTTGTTGTTTTGAGCCTCGGAGGCGTGAAACCGGTCCGGCAGGTTTGTGCGGGACTGAACAGGT
The DNA here is from genome assembly GCA_006937955.1 of Pachypanchax playfairii. Taxonomy (NCBI): domain Eukaryota; kingdom Metazoa; phylum Chordata; class Actinopteri; order Cyprinodontiformes; family Aplocheilidae; genus Pachypanchax; species Pachypanchax playfairii. The sequence goes on along the minus strand of SSNP01000129.1, from coordinate 248,014 downwards.
GAGCCAGCCGGGAACGAAGGGCGGGGAGCCGCCGCGACAGAGCCGGAAGAAGTGCAAAGAAACATGGTTCGGTGACACAAGGCACGAAAACAGCGACCGAACTCACGATTCAAGACTTTATTCCGAACAACAGAAGATCCAGAGTGAGTTTGTTCATGTTCTCTGTGTTTGTCTGACTGGAAAACTTTGAGTTTTTACATTCAAAAACTTACAAACAAACACCATGAGGTAGGACTTGTCTCACCTGGGCGGCTGATGCTTGTCTCACCTTTTGTGTTTGAACAGGCCGAACCGTCTGTTGGTGCTTTTAATTCTTTTTAGATTAAATTATTTTAAATACATTGACTTGAAACTGGGTTTTAATATGGTTCAGGACCATTTATACGGGTCTGAAAACCGACATCAGTCCTGGACTCGTTGATTCTAAATGCCCCAAAGGAATTTAGTATCTACCTGGAAAAATTCCATGTTTAAAAAAAGACTGAGATCCTTCAGTTTGTGTCAAACACAGTAAAACATGATCACGTGGCTTTTTAGACTCTGTAATTCTACAAAGTTTTATTGTCATTAAATTCAACAAACATCATTTTATTTGTTGAAACGTTCAAGCAGGTTGATGCTCAGACACATAAATGAAACATTCTGACTCTCACAATGTGACTCTTTAATCTCTTAAATTTAAAGTTTGTGTATTTAAACTTTTTTTTTCTGTTCTTCAGGAAAAAAATCCTCCAACTGATTCTGTTTGATTTTAAATCGGTACCTTCTTGTATTTGTGGCTGCAGATATCAGGTTTATTTGCAGAGCGCACATACTGGAAAATATTTTCATTTGACAAATATTTGTCAAACCATTATGACTAAGGAGAACTGAGACATGGGACTAATGATGAGTTCCTGGATGCCAGACTGTTAAGATGCTCAAAAAACAAAATCTTTTCATATAAACATAATTTGAAACATTATCTATTAAATATTTTGATCCAAATGCTTTAAGTTGAGGGAACAACTCCAACTTTTAATTTGTGAAATTATAAACAGATATCAAATTATGGCACATTAACCTGTAAATATTTTGTTTTTAGAAGCACTCAGTGTTTCCTGTCTGGCAGGTGCACAATAACATTTAATTCATATTTTTATTGTAAATTTAAATTTGAGTCTCCAGTGTCTCGAGCTTTTATTTGGATTTATTGGAGCCTAATAAACAGATGCAGAAACAGTGATTAGAAGTTAAAATTAAATGAAATGTAGGTTTATTTTAAAAGTTGATCAGCAGCTTCTTTACATTTAATTTTTTATTTTTTTTTTTTAAAAACAAAAGCTTTTTGTTTACTGAAACTTTTCCATTAAAAAAAACTTTTTTGTTTTTTAAAAATAAATTTTCATAAAGTTACAGAAATGTCTTGATAAACGAGTTAGAACCTCCTTCATTGTTCAGACTTTTATTCTCTAAGCCTTAGGCCTGTAGAAGGTTCTGAATCTTGTTCCAGCTGTTTTCAGTGAACACACTCGGCTCCTCTCACTTTCGTCCTTCCAGGATGTTTTTCCATAAACAGATGAAGAAGCCAGTTTTCAGAACTTTTTGTTTAGGGAAATGTTTGACTCCATATGGAAATGTTTGGCTTGAAAAGCTGCCGTGGAGAATTTGAATCGTGACTTGAGAGTCAAATACATTGAAGGTTTTTGAGGTCAAGACGTCGCGGCCGATATGCTGAACTGAAAAACAAATTTTGTTTTGATACAACGTTCTTGTATTTTTGAGCTTCAAACTCAGTTTCTCTTGTTTCGTTTTTATGTAAAATGAAAAGAATCTTCCTGGAAACTACGTGGATGAAGAACATCCAAAATTACAGGTTGGCTGTATTTCCTGGATGAGTTTGTTTATTATCAGTATAAATGATCTGGAGTGCTGCTCGGTACAAATAGAGCTTTAAACTAAAGAGATTGTAGGAATAAAATAAGTTAAATTAAATTTAATGTAAAAACATGAAAGACATTGATAATAAGTGTAGAATAAATGGAGGCAGCCACGTCATCTTTAAAACCTCAGAATCTTTTCATTGTAATGAACACATTAAAATTAGTCCTTGTGGCTTCATACATAAGAAAACTTCATTTAAAAGTTAGAAAAAATTGATTTAATAATGGAGTAATATTTGATTTTAGGTTCCTGTTTAGGAAGTTGATTGTTTACATTTCTCTTATTGTTTTATGTACACAGGTAATATTTTATTGTGGCGGGTTTCTAGTCAAGAAAACTCATGCAAATAAGAAGTCAAATCCACTTTTCCTGCAGAGCTCATGATGTCAGAACATTTAATTCATGTTTCTGAAAAGCAGGTGGAGTTTTTAACTCGGGCTCAGTGACGTGTAAAGTTTATTTTTGAACATAACCCAGATGAAATGGCTGCCCTCTAGTGGTTGGCTGCAGTATAATTAAGTCCTGCCCCTAATGAATTCAAAATAAAATGCACCAGAGATAGTTTCAGGTGAGACTCATCTTAATTTATTTGGTTCTTAGCTTTTTGCTTTATGTTCAGGTATGTGTTTCTTTAATACTTTTATTTGTAATTATCTGATGTGTTTGGGTGCCGTTGGGTGGGCGGGGCTTTCAGCGCTAATTCTCTGGTTATAAAAATACAACATGGTTGGTAAATAACAGGACATCACTTTTCAATGATGGACATTTATTTTATAAATTCTGAACAGCTGTAACTAAAGTATCCTGGTGTTGGTCCTGTTTAATTAGTCGGCTTGTTTTTCATGTATTTAGTTTTTGAGTCTGTAGCAGTAAAAGTTTTGTTTCCGACTTACGGCTGGTTGTATTTCTCATGTTCAGGAGATCTGAGCAGCAGGAAAACAAACCTGATCCAGTCATTACTTCATGATTCTGAACCATCTTTAACCTTAAAGTGGACCGGATCAGTAGATCTAAAGACTTAATGAAAATCTCTTCTTTAATTTTTACTTTTTAACTTGTTGTTTTTATCCAAACCTGTTTGTTCACTCAGCTGTGAGTGGAAGCTGCGCCTCCTTCAGCCTCTCGGGTTTCAGTGTCATCATGTCGGTACGTTCTCGTCTGTCCTGCTCGGTGATTCCCCCCCCCTCCGTGTTGTCATAGGGATACCTGGAACTGGACTCTTAAACCAAATGAAGCAGAGAATCAGCAGCAGTAACGCGTCTCACATCAGGATTTAAATCTGAGTGGATCTCTCCCAGAATCCAGATCAGTTCTTTATAATGAGACTCAGCTGAGTTTCTGACTCCTTGAACGATCCAATTTGTTATTTAATCATCTAAACAAGGAACCCCTTATTCTTTAACTCGTTTTTAAACTTGACTTTCAGATTTTAACTTCAGCTGTTTCTCTAACACCAGAAACAACCATTTTATTCTTTGAACAGTTTTATTTTCTCAGTGTCGTCTGTGGGATTCTGTACACTGATGCTTTTTATTTAAAACATCTGGTTCTCTCATCATCTGATTGTACCTCAGTAATGAGATGAATCCTGAATGTTGGTGTTTCTTTGAAGTGGTACTTGGTCTGAGTGGATGATGACGACAGTTTTACTTCTAAAATATGTAGAAATGAAGCTGATTATCCCTGAAGAAACTCTGTGAAATGAGAGTGAGTTAAACATTAAACACTTACTGTTACTCACGCCGAGGTGTTTCAGGTATGTTTCTCAGTTTTCATGTTTAGGCACGTTCAGTCACACAGAACCTCAGAATCACGTTACTGAACATGTTCGTTGTGTTTGTGCTGCTTTTCTCTTCATGGTGAACACAAACATTTTAAATGAGTAAAATACAGAACAAAAGTTTCTTATCAGACGTTTATTTAAAAATTATTTTTGCTGGTTTATATAAACAGCAGCTGTTCATAACAAGTCATGTTGGGATCAAATTCAACAAGTTCTAAATGTTCCAAACTGATTAGATACCAACATTGCAATCCAGCTGTCACATGATCAGACCACCAGAACCAGGATGAGTTCTACTGGACCCGCTTGGGTCTGAGAGGACAGGAAGAAACCATCAGAACCAGAACCAGGATGAGTTCTTCTGGACCTGCTTGGGTCTGAGAGGACAGGAAGAAACCATCAGAACCAGAACCAGGATGAGTTCTTCTAGACCTGCTTGGGTCTGAGAGGACAGGAAGAAACTACCAGAACCAGAACCAGGATGAGTTCTACTGGACCTGCTGGGGTCTGAGAGGACAGGAAGAAACCATCAGAACCAGGATGAGTTCTTCTGGACCCGCTGGGGTCTGAGAGGACAGGAAGAAACCATCAGAACCAGGATGAGTTCTTCTGGACCCGCTTGGGTTTGAGAGGACAGGAAGAAACAAGCAGAACCAGGATGAGTTCTTCTGGACCCGCTGGGGTCTGAGAGGACAGGAAGAAACCATCAGAACCAGGATGAGTTCTTCTGGACCCGCTGGGGTCTGAGAGGACAGGAAGAAACCATCAGAACCAGGATGAGTTCTTCTGGACCCGCTGGGGTCTGAGAGGACAGGAAGAAACCATCAGAACCAGGATGAGTTCTTCTGGACCCGCTTGGGTTTGAGAGGACAGGAAGAAACAAGCAGAACCAGGATGAGTTCTTCTGGACCCGCTGGGGTCTGAGAGGACAGGAAGAAACCATCAGAACCAGGATGAGTTCTTCTGGACCCGCTGGGGTCTGAGAGGACAGGAAGAAACCATCAGAACCAGGATGAGTTCTTCTGGACCCGCTGGGGTCTGAGAGGACAGGAAGAAACCATCAGAACCAGGATGATTTCTTCTGGACCCGCTTGGGTTTGAGAGGACAGGAAGAAACCATCAGAACCAGAACCAGGATGAGTTCTGGTGGACCCGCTGGGGTCTGAGAGGACAGAGACAAACACAGATGGATTTGAGCCGCTCGTCGTTTCTATAGAAAGAGAAACTGAGTTAAAGTTAATAACAGCAATAATAATAAATACAAACATGGAGAGTAAAGAGAGACGGCTGAGTGAAGACATGTGGACAGTATGTCCTCCAGCAGTCTGAGACTATAGCAGCATAACTAAAGGGATGGACCAGGAGAACATAAGCTAACAGAGTTTCTGTCTGATGGTTCTACAGGAGAGGAACCTGATAACTAAAAGCTCCTCCTCCTGTTCTACTTTTAGAACCTCTAGGAACCAGAAGCAGACCTGCAGTCTGTGTTCTGTTAGGAACATCTGGAACAATAAGATCTTTAATATAAGATGGATCCTGGTTGTTTAGATCTTTATATGTGAAATTTTAAACTTTATTCTAGACCTTACAGGGAGCCAATGAAGTGATGCTAAAACTGGAGAAATATGATCTCTCCTTCTAACTCTCATCAGAACTCTGGCAGCAGTATTTTGGATCAGCTGGAGACTTTTTGGATTTGATTGTTTTTAAGAAAACCCAAACCAAGTAACAATCGTTTTATCCAGAAAACAAAAACATGGTCATTTTTTCCAGTGAAGTTCCGTATATACATGAAACCAGATGAAGGGAGGAGAACGAGTTCTATCAGATCAACTAGAACATTAAACCAACTTGTTGTAGATGTTCACCTGCTTTCACTCTCTTTTTTTGTTTTTATAGTTTGGACTGTTTCGGTGTCGTGTTTCAAACAGCTGATGACGTGTTATGCAACATACAAGTTAAAGGGTGTAGTCACATTCCTGAACCTTCACATGCAAATCTAATCCAGTAGTTCTAACACATGACAGTTTACCAAATCTGCTTTTCTTTCTTTTAATGGTTTGGCAGATCAGTTTGTTTGTTTGTTTTTTTTATGAGTTTAGAGTAGTTTGATTAGACCTGAGTTCAGCCGAGTCTACAGCTGTAACCAAACTTGTTTTCAATTCTTTGTTTATGCTTTTGTTCTGACGCTTGCTGATCCTGCTGGATATATTTAGTCTTCTGAAAAATGTCACTTCCAAACATGTTAAACCTGATTGTTAAAGCCGTCGGCTCCAAACGTGTTCATCGGTTTCATTCTTCCTCTTAGAAAGTTCTTTATGGACTAAGTGACTTTAAGCTGCTGTTAACTAGATTTATCTTATTTATAAACTGGTGATTCAATCTGTTCATGAATCAAATTGTTAGTCTCTTATTGACTCCTGACGTGTCATTTACAAGTTAGATTTATTTTTATATTCATGAATTAAACTATACATAGAAACCAGTTTAAGATCTGCTGGTTAAAGGTTTTCTGTGTGAATGATTCTGTTTGTGTTAAGATGAATCGGCGGCAGGTAGAGCCGCAGGGGCCCAATGATGAGCACATGCCGTACAGCGACGACGAGACGGATGATGAATTGGATGACAGTTCAGAAAGTGAAGAAGAAGAACAACAGCAACAACAACACGTCCCACAACCTCCGGAGGAACCCAGACGTCCTGGTGCGTCTTCTCTAATGTTTTATATAAATGCATCCCATTATGAAATGTTGTCTTATTAATTGAAGTTGAAGACTGAATGTCCTGATTAGCTTCATAATAATGTTGTTTTTCAGAAGTTGGATGGAAGGTGAAAGCTAATGACCGAGCCTACCACCAGCTGCCGGAGTTTCAGAAAAAAATCTTTCTGTGCATAAAGAAGAGCAAATACTCTGTAAGTTCAGCTGTTCACAACTCGCTGAAAACTGAAACCTTAAAGTACACGGGGAGGAAATCACCCACTTAATGAGAAATCATGTTTAAAGAATTATTTAAACAGATTTTATGGATGTAGTGAAAATAATTTCTCCAAATGAAACGAAGCAGTTTCAGTTCTTCACATAGATTTAGTTCATCCAACAGCTGGAGAACGATCACAATCAGCAGCCAGTGAGAACGAGTGTTTTTATGTCTCAAGTTTGGGTGTAATTGTCCTTTTGTGAGGGCTGAAACCTGATCGTCCAGTTGAGTCCACCTTTACCTTCCCTGCAGACACATTAGACTCAGCAGGAGACGGTGGACCTGAGGACACGGAGTCAAACGACTTCATCCAGTTCTCGTCTTGTTAGTTTCCTTCCAAGCACCTGAAATCTGTGTAATCTTGTTTTTAATTATTCTTTATCAGCAGTTCTTCAGAATTTCTGAAGGTCTTTTTATCATTTTTGACATATTTTTCTGTCCTGTACCCACTTTTCTAGATGTTTTCCTACAACTAAACAGACACAAAGCATTTCATCTTTAATTGGATGAACTCGTTTAATGGCTCGTTTGTGGTTTATATAAAAGCTGGATTGGAACTCAGATTAATTATGTAACCTGTATGTGGGATTAACTGGCTGAAGAAATGTAGAAGACGAGTTACTACAGCATCTAATTTCCTCTTGTGGATTAAGACAGTGATTTGAAAGTCTGACTCTGCAAGGACTTACCCCGGGCTCACACTGCATCCGGAACGGCTTCGGTCCGGATTCGGTGCGGTTTTTCCGCAAGCTACCACTCACATCTGCTCCGGATAGGGAGTACGGTGAGCTCCGGTGCTGGGTGCGTAAAACGTCACTCGCGAGAACAGAAGTTCACGTGGGTTATCGTTTTGTCGGGACTTCACACGAGAACACGTCCATTATTTAGCAAATGTGTGAAAATGTGTTGTGCTGCAGGCTTTCGGGACCCTGTGTCACCGGGTGTGATGTAATGTTTACATTTCCTATTAGCGCGTGTGCTGTCTAAAAAGAAGAGTCAAGTTACAATTGTTCGTACACTCGTTTATTTTGAAAAAACACCGGATATTCAAGCCACACTTCCTGTATAGTTCGTCAGATTTCATCAAACTTGACGCGGAGTGGCTCCGGCGTCCGGAAAAAATTGATCCTTGCGGATTCTTTCCGTAGTGCCGTACAGCCTCCGTAACCGGACCCGCACCGCACGGAGCTAGTGTGAGCCTTCAAAAGGGATTTTAATCTAACGGAATACCTGCGGGGTCCGCACCGGACCGGATCCGGATGCAGTGTGAGCCCGGCGTTAAAATCAACAGCCTTCAGGTCTGACCTTTGACCTCGGTCCTTGCAGACAGATTCATTCTGGAGCTCAGGAGGGACAGCAGTTGTCTTTCAAACAGGGTTGGCAGTTTGAATCCCGGCTTCTTCCTTCCCATGTCAAAGTGTCCTTGGGCACGAAATAAATACAAACCATTTAATATTTACCATTTATTAAAATGCAACACTGATGTAAAAATATTAAAGTTAGAATTCTGAAAGACAGTTTTTACAATTATTTATTTATTTCAGTTTTAAAAGTTTTTTTTCTCTCCATATTCATTAGAATATGGAGAGTGTCTTACACCGGTGTCTTACACACGGTGTAAGACATCATGTCCCTCAGTGTGTCACCGCAAAGTTTTTACCCAACAAATGATTGTAAATTTGTTTAATCAACTAGTTTAAATATGGAACTTCAGAGTTTGTGTTGCACGTATTTTTAACCTCATGCACAAAGTTTTTCTTTAGTCTTGTTGGATATTTGAATGCATGCATATGTTTGATGTAATTAAATAGTCCTCATGTTGTTGATGGTTGGTGTTTATCTCTGCAGGGAAATGCCATTAAGACCTACAAATACAACGTCATCACCTTCCTCCCTTTGAACCT
>SSNP01000129.1:226604-239374 GCA_006937955.1 Pachypanchax playfairii | reverse complement strand
AAATCAACAGCCTTCAGGTCTGACCTTTGACCTCGGTCCTTGCAGACAGATTCATTCTGGAGCTCAGGAGGGACAGCAGTTGTCTTTCAAACAGGGTTGGCAGTTTGAATCCCGGCTTCTTCCTTCCCATGTCAAAGTGTCCTTGGGCACGAAATAAATACAAACCATTTAATATTTACCATTTATTAAAATGCAACACTGATGTAAAAATATTAAAGTTAGAATTCTGAAAGACAGTTTTTACAATTATTTATTTATTTCAGTTTTAAAAGTTTTTTTTCTCTCCATATTCATTAGAGTGAAACAAACCGCTCGGCTCACACGGTGTAAGACATCATGTCCCTCAGTGTGTCACCGCAAAGTTTTTACCCAACAAATGATTGTAAATTTGTTTAATCAACTAGTTTAAATATGGAACTTCAGAGTTTGTGTTGCACGTATTTTTAACCTCATGCACAAAGTTTTTCTTTAGTCTTGTTGGATATTTGAATGCATGCATATGTTTGATGTATTTAAATAGTCCTCATGTTGTTGATGGTTGGTGTTTATCTCTGCAGGGAAATGCCATTAAGACCTACAAATACAACGTCATCACCTTCCTCCCTTTGAACCTGTACGAGCAGTTTAAGAGAGTAGCCAACGTCTACTTCCTGGCTCTGCTCATCTTACAGGTACCTCCAAGAAGCTCAAAACTTTCTTTTATAATAAAAACACAGACTAACGTTTGTTGTTTTCTTTAGTGTATTCCACAAATCACCACCCTGCCCTGGTACACCACACTCATTCCTCTGGTTGTAGTTTTGGGAATCACTGCTATCAAAGACCTGGTGGACGATCTGGTGAGGCTCGATCTTCAGACGCTTTTAAAACTTATTTTAAATGTTTCCTATTGAACAAAAGCTGAATTCACATGATGGAAACGGTGAAAGCAGCTGTTCTTAATAAAATTCATTTGTGTAAATATTTAAATGTGGTATACGTCGTTGTTTTTAATAAAAGATGTTTGTTTCTCCAGGCGCGACATAGAATGGACAAGGAAATCAACAACAGGAAGTGTGAGGTTCTGCAAGATGGCAGGTCATTGAAATGTGATTTTAAAGTCATTTTACTTCCTTCTGTCTCTCGTGACGGTTTGAAAACTGAATTTTATTCTTGCTTCAGCTTTCAAGAGTCAAAGTGGAGAAGCATCCAGGTTGGAGACATTGTCCGCCTCAAGAAGAACGATTTTATCCCGGTAGGATTTAAGATTTTAGCTCCGTTAACTTATTTAAAAGGAAGATTTAATGTTCTTGAAGCTGGATTTGAATAGCTCGATGATGGCGGACTGAACTGCCTCGGCGAAACAGATTAACTCTGAGTTAATATTCAAGCTAACAGCTAATGGCGTAATAGTCATTTATTTTAATCCTGTAGAAAAAGTGACTAAATCCTGGTGTTATCTTATTAAAAATTTTATTTTTTAAATAATTTTTTTTAATCGCTGAAAACTATTAAGTAAGAAATTAGAGATTTTCTGATTGAGGAACTAAATTATCCTTCTGGTTAAACAAGTGTGTTATCAGCATAGAGTGAAATAAAAACACTGTAAATAACTGAAAAGCTGTTGTGCTGAATGTTTATTTCTGTTTGAGATCAACAGAATAGAAAAAAAGATTTATTTTTTTATTTGCTAATTTGATCATGTAATAAACAGTTTTAAACTCATCAAAAAGCTTGATAAAATAAAAACCTACTTTTTTCTCTTCAGGCTGACATCATGTTGTTATCCAGCTCAAACCCAAACAGCTTGTGTTATGTAGAAACAGCTGAACTCGATGGGTAAGAACTGCAAACGTTCTGTTTTTATGAATAAAATTAAATGTTAGCTCTGCTGTAACGTGGATAACTGATGGGCGGTGGTTCTTTTCTTGGGAAGTTTTTATTTAAACATTTTTTTTTTTTCTTGATTGCTCGGTCAACAAAATTACTCAGCGATAACAGAAAGGTAAATATATGCAGATGTAGATAAAAGCTAGTTGGTTTCTGCCTTTCTTAGTTTTTCCAGCTATAATCTCTGAATAAACTCCAGAACCATTTCAGCTTAAACAAACCAAACATCTGTAAGTTAATCTGAACAACACGAATCAGTAAATTATTCATCAGTTAATGTTCAGAATCAACTTTTTATATTTACTGTAGAACTTTAGATGAAAACTCTTTATTTTCTGAATGTGGTTCTGTTTAATTGAGCGTGTCGTTTTCATTCTCATATCTTTGATGGTTTTCTGTCATAGTGAGACAAACCTGAAGTTTAAAATGGGTCTCCGAGTGACAGACGAGAGGCTGCAAGAAGAGCAACACCTGGCGCAATTTAACGGTAAACACGAAGAAGAAAAAAACCTTTTTATAATTTAGAAATATAGTTTAAATTTCTAGATAACACTCCAAATGTCCCAAATGTCACCAATAACTGAGGAATCTGTGTTGTTGTTGGATAAAACAATATAAATGTCAAAGGGAGAAAATCAAATCTTTAGAGTCGGCGCTACGGCATTTCTCTTTTATCTAGAGACTGATGAGGGAAACGGGTCTGGTTTGTTTCAGATGTTCAAATTTACAGGAAAATTAAATGAACTTAAATATGTTACATGTTTTTGTGTTTTAATGCTGAAGAAACTTCAGATTGTTTTACGTTTAAATGGCCACAAATAGACAGAAGTGGATTATGGAAGGCCAGAAGTGCCCCATCTAAAATAATAAATGTTAAAATATGTGGAAGTTGAAGGATTTTAAAGTATTTTTTATTAAAGGATTTATTATTTTATTCATGTGGTTCTTTCCTTTTTTATTTAAGAGAGTAACACGAATCTGATCAAGACAACTTCCTGTTTTGAGTTTGTTTTGAAAACGTTTTACACTTTAAGGGTGATCTTCAGCTTGTGTTGTTGTTGTTGTTGTTACTATGTCAACAGCTCTTTACAGTCGTGAACTTTTCTGGTCTGACATTCTTCTTGTTTCCCTCGTTCTGTTTGTAGCTCTGATTGAATGTGAGGAACCAAATAATCGTCTGGATAAATTCACCGGGACGATGTTGTGGAACAGCGAGCAGTACCCGGTAGAACTGGACAACATGTTGCTTCGAGGATGTAAAATCAGAAACACTGAAGTCTGTCATGGTCTGGTCATCTATGCAGGTCTGTTTGACACGAGATCACCGCCGACCTCCAGCTATGATTGATGAGAAGTTGTTTAATGAACGATGTTTGTTGTAGGAGCCGACACTAAAATCATGAGGAACGGCGGTAAAACGAGGTTCAAGAGGACCAAAATAGATGAGCTGATGAACTACATGGTTTATACTGTAAGTCACTGACCTCCTCGTCATATTTCTAAATGTGTCACTTCAGGATTTTATATTTAAACAAGCTGTTTGTTTGTAGATCTTTGCGTTGCTCATCTTGCTGTCGGCTGGTCTGGCTATCGGTCACACTTACTGGTACAAGGACATCGGTTCTAAGTCCTGGTACCTGGACGACGGCAGCTCTAACACGGCTGATTACAGAGGCTTTCTCAGCTTCTGGGGCTACATCATCATCCTCAACACCATGGTGCCCATCTCCCTTTATGTCAGGTCAGTAAAAATAAACATGTTTGGCAGCTGGACGCTCGATGTTACATTCTGAAGGTTTATTAGAATGAAGAATGTTTAAAACATTTATTATGTATGTTTTCAGTGTGGAGGTGATTCGACTGGGTCAGAGTAAATTCATCAACTGGGACCTGCAGATGTATTTCCAGGACAAAGACACTCCAGCTAAGGTGCATCACGTCTGCTGATACGACTTTATTTACACTGTAAATAAAGAATAAAAACCTCAGAGATCAAACAGATCTGTTTGTTATCTACAGGATTTAAACTGAGCTGATTGGATGAATCACCTGCTTTTCACGTATATTAATAACATTCTTATTCCTGAACAGGCTCGAACGACGACCCTGAACGAGCAGCTGGGTCAGATCCAGTACATCTTCTCAGACAAGACAGGAACGCTGACGCAGAACATCATGCAGTTTAAGAAGTGTACCATCGCAGGGCGGAGCTACGGTACACAAGTTTTATTACACACACACACAAGTAATAAACTAGTGTTTTTATTTATAGATTTAGGACCTGAAATAAACTGACGAGTTAATCGGGTCACAGGAACTTCTGGTTTCGATTGAAGGACTTGTTTGTGAAAAATGAGCCTTAAATAATCTCAGTGGGGAACCTGAATAAGAAGCAGGACACGAACCGGTTAAACTGGTTTTATTTGTAACACTTCTGAACAGGACGCATGATCCTAACAAACATCTTGTACGGTGGCGTTTAACCCGTTAACCGCTGGCGTTTTCTCAGATTGACTCGTTGACTCGGTTTCAGTTTCTACACATAAAACATCAGAGGAGGAAAATTAATTGCTATCAGCTGGTGTTGGCGAGTAAACACACAAATTAAACTTAAAAAATCCTGTTTATTTCCATTCAGAGGATGAAAGTGTTAAAGGTTTTAACTTTTTTAATCTGTTTCCCAACAGGTCAACCGACCACCGCTGAAGGAGTAACACTGGAGAGAGGAAAGGTCAGCAGAGACAAACCAGAATCAATTATCTGTTAAAATCAAGTTTATGTAACACCAGTTTGCATCAAAACGAGTCCTGATTCAAATGATTAACGATTAATAGAATCCTGTTCTAATATCATCAGTTTCATTGTAAAATAAGATGAAAATGTTTAAATTCTGTTAAATATGGTTTATTTTTTAAACACTGATTTTAACAGACGTGAGATCATTAAATCATCTGTAGTGAAAATGAGACGACGTCTCTGCTCATTTTGTAGCATTTGTGTTTACGAGTCGCTGCTGACTCGGAGTCTCGGCCCGCCGTCAACGTTTCCACACTGAGATTCGTCTGTTTACTGCTTGTAATATATTGACTCTAATGTTACTAATCAGTAATGCTAATTCTGCTTTGTTAGCCCGTAGACTGGACCTGGAACCACCTCGCTGACAAAAAGTTTGAGTTTATGGATCACTTCCTGGTTGCAAACGTTAAAGCCAAAAAGGACAAAGATGCTTTGGAGTTCTTCAAGCTGCTTTCACTCTGTCACACTGTCATGGTGGAAAACTCCGACGGTGGTACGAAACTCCAGTAAACATCACAGATCTGCTTGTTGGAGACGAATCAAATACAAAAATAAGAACACAAGTCATAAAATAGAAGCTGCTTTTATTAAATTCTTCTTTTTTGCATGTTTCTTTTAGGCGAGCTGGTGTATCAGGCCGCCTCTCCTGATGAGGGCGCTCTGGTGACCGCAGCCAGGAACTTCGGCTTTGTGTTTCTGTCTCGTACACAGGACACGATCACCATCATGGAAATGGGTCAAGAGAAGACATATGAAATGCTGGCGCTGCTCGACTTCAACTCTGACCGCAAACGCATGTCGATTGTCTGTAAGTCCATCAGAAATGGCTTGAAAAGCCTGAGAAAGAACCTGGACTGTCCTCTGACGCTGTTGTCTGGTGTTTTACAGTGAAGTTTCCTGACGGTCGTATTCGTCTGTACTGTAAAGGAGCCGACACCGTCATCTACGAGAGACTTTCTTCCCAGTCCAGACACAAAGAAACCACCCAGGATGCGTTGGACGTGAGTTGATGCACGTTTATCAGGAGGTTCTGCTGTTTATGGATCTCGTACTCAACGTGTTTTTGTTCCTTTAGACGTTTGCCAACGAGACCCTGCGGACTCTGTGTTTGTGTTACAAAGACATCAGCGTGAGCGAGTACGAGGCCTGGGCCAGGAAACTCAGAGACGCCCAGGTGACCATGGTGGACCGAGAAGCTGCACTCGACCGCGTGTACGAGGACATCGAGACCAACCTGATGGTTAGTAGGAAAGAATTCTGATAAATGAAATAAAGAGTTCAGTTAGACTTTTTGGATTCTGTTCATAAAGTTGAATGTTTTCTGTACTCAGCTGATTGGAGCGACGGCTATCGAGGACAAACTGCAGGATGGCGTTCCAGAAACCATCGCCAAACTGGCCCAAGCTGACATCAAGATCTGGGTCCTGACTGGAGATAAAAAAGGTAACGTTCATTTCAGACTGTAAATCTGAGATGATGCTGTTTTTAAAATAAGAAAAGATCAAAGACGTTTTCGTTTTTAATCAACAGAAACAGCTGAGAACATCGGATATTCCTGCTCGCTTCTGACAGACGACATGCAGATCCACTACGGAGAAGACGTCAAGTAAGTGATTCAGGATCAGTTCATGTACGTTAGAGGTTTATTATTGTCTCAATCACACAATCTGATCTGTGTGTGTCTGCAGTGAGAAGCTGAGGGTCCGTCAGACCAACAGAAGAACCGAACCTCCTTCAACTATTCGACCACGAAAGAAGAAACCCGCCGAGCCGTTCTTCGCTGGATCCGGCAAGAACGCGCTCATCATCACCGGAGGATGGCTGGTAAACAGCTGGAATTCATCCACCCTTTAACTTGTTCCTTCACAGGTCAGTGTTTCAAACGCTGTCTTTTTGTTTTAGAACGAGATTCTTTACGAGAAAAAGAAGAAACGCCGCCGACTTCGTCTTCGCCGTCTCGGAAAGCGACCGGCTCTCACCAATCCTCAAGACGCACAGCCGATGAATGACGGGGAAAAAGAAATGAGACAAGTAAAGCTGAAGTTCCACAGCTCCTTTTATTTACACCTCTCCAGTGAATCAGTTCAAATTCCCAAAGTAAAAGCTGTAATTCTTTCAAAATAAAATTACAATGGCAGAAATCAAATCACTACTGTTGGGAGATGTTTTGCTGAAAAATGCATCTCTTCCTGGAAAAGCAGGATGATTGTAAACTATGTTGCTCCTCGCGTTTGTTAACGTTGTGTTCAAAAACGGAACCAAAAGAATCTTTTTGAATCTTTTCTAATAAAAATGAACTGAAAGACGGTTTCTGCTATTTACAGTTTTATGAGATCAAATACTTTATCCAACATACTTTGCTTCTCGATCTTTACAGTCTGACATTTAAACAACTGACATGTCCTTGTCTCTAGATCGACTTCGTGGACATGGCGTGTGAGTGTGAAGCCGTCATCTGCTGCCGCGTCACCCCGAAACAAAAAGCTAACGTTGTCAGTTTGGTTAAGAAGTACAAGAAAGCTGTGACGCTGTCCATCGGAGACGGAGCGAATGATGTCAACATGATCAAAAGTAAGAACACCGACCTTCTGAAGGTCAAACCCAGCGTCCCATCTCTCGGAATCTTCCTCTGATCCGTCTCTGTCCCCCTAGCCGCCGACATCGGTGTTGGAATCAGCGGTCAGGAGGGAATGCAGGCCGTCATGTCCAGCGACTACGCCTTCGCCCAGTTCCGTTACCTGCAGCGCCTCCTGCTCGTGCACGGTCGGTGGTCTTACATCAGGATGTGCAAGTTTCTGCGTTTCTTCTTCTTCAAGAACTTCGCCTGCACTCTGGTCCATTTCTGGTACTCCTTCTTCAGCGGCTACTCCTCACAGGTAGGTCACATGATCCAGATTTTAAACTCTGTGTTACATTCATGTGTTCAGGTTTTAGAATATTCTGAGCTACAGAAATGAACCTGCAACTTTTAAAAATAAGTCTGCTCCTTCCTGCAGATCGCTTACGAGGACTGGTTCATCACGCTCTATAATCTGGCTTACAGCAGTTTACCGGTTCTACTTGTTGGACTTCTTGATCAGGTACAAACTGTTTCAGAAGTCAAACACGGAACAGAAATGTTCTAAACTGTTTTTATTTACTCCATTACAGCTTCTTTAACCCATGTAAATAAATAAATAATAAACTCATCTTTTTTTTTTAATTATTTACATATTTTATATGATCACAAACAGTATGCAGTTACAGCTTAAAACCAAACAGTAAAAGCTAAAAAATCAAATGTGCAATATAATGTGTGACTTTAATTCTACATGTAAAGGGTTTCGTGTGTTTTTATTATTTTACCAACTACAAACCAAAAACCTTCTGAATTCCAGTAAAAATTAAAACATGTTCTAATTAATTTGCGATGAGAAAACAAACTCTTACTTCATGATCTCATGTTAATCTCCATCTTCTTCTGCAGGATGTGAACGACAGACTGAGCCTCAAATTCCCGAAGCTCTACCTCCCCGGCCAGCAGGGGACGATGTTCAACTACAAGAACTTCTTCCTCAGTTTGTTCCACGGCATCTTCGTCTCACTCATCACCTTCTTCATCCCGTACGGCGCGTTCCTGCAGACGATGGGGCAGGATGGAGAGGCGCCCTCGGACTATCAGTCCTTCGCCGTCGTAACTGCATCAGCTCTGATTTTCACTGTCAACCTGCAGGTGAGTCACATGTCAGAGAATCAGACACCATGAATCTCTGAAGTGATTAAAACTTGTCGTCTTCATCAGATCTCTCTAGAGACGTCATACTGGACCTTCGTGAACTTCTTTGCGGTTTTAGCTAGCATCGCCATCTACTTTGGGATCATGTTTGACATCCACAGCGCAGGAATTCATGTCATCTTCCCTTCAATCTTCACCTTCACAGGTGAGTTAATGACGAACCACTCGGTGTTACTAGAAACAGAATAAATCTGTAACCATGTTTGGGTTTTTGTGTTTGTAGGTGCAGCGTCCAACGCGCTGCGTCAGCCGTACCTGTGGTTAACCATCATCCTGACGGTGGGCATCAGTCTGCTGCCAGTCGTCTGCATACAGTTCCTCTATAAAACCATCTTCCCTTCAACCGCAGACAAGGTGAGAATCTGTGGAACCTCCTGCAGTAGAACCAGATCTCAGTATCAAGTCAGGTTCAGGTTCCTGTGTCTCCGTTTGAAGACCTGGTTCAGTTTTACGACTCGATGCAGAAACCTTTAAGTTTCTACTTGTGTAACTCGGAGTTCTTCCATCATCCTGCAGGTCCTGAAGAACAGGAAGAAGTATGAGATGCAGATGGAGGAGGAGAAGAGGAGGAGGGAACCTTCAGCCTTCGTTCGAGGCCGAAGATCACGACGCTCCGCCTACGCCTTCTCTCACACACCTGGATACGCCAACCTGATCTCAACTGGGCGGAGCATCCGGCAGCGCCCTCAGACTCGTGGCAGGATTCCGGAGGGCCTCAGAGAGCACAACTGATCAGAGGGTGGAAACAGAGCGAAGCTGCAGCTGGAGGAGCAGGAAACATCTGGAACGCTTCCATTTCAATGGAGTCGCTGTGATTTAAAAACTCAGTAGTTGTTTTTAGATGTTGAACATTGACGTGCGTTTGACGGGTTGATGAAGCGCTCCTGATCGTCTCTTCGCTTCAGTTTGATCTGTTAACAAAAAAAAACACTCACCGAAGAAACGACCGCCGTTATCGGGGTTAGAGGTCACGCCGTGACCAATAATGTGCTTTAACTCAGGATTGTTTTTCTTTTTTAAATGAAAGTTTAATTTTTATTGAGTTTATTCTTTGCACCACTATTAAAGCTGATGTGAAGCCATCTTTTAACAGCCGGACAGTTTTAGCCTCAGGTCTGTGGAGCACTTATTAATCGTGTTTTTCCAGTTCCAGTTAAAATCCAGTTTGTTTCTGTCCGTTCAGCTGAAACTGTTACAGAAGGATAAACATGTCAGAATATCTTCTTTTAATGTTTTATTCTGAGTGGTGGGAGGTTACGCTGTCAGGAGTTTATTAGAAATGTCTTAATTTAAAAAAAAAAAAAAGTTGTCAAATCTCCCAAACTGTGTTTAACCATACGGGTCGTAATAACACGAGGTGATCATGTGATCATGTAACAAACACGAGGAGGTTTTGTCCTTTAAAATTTTTAAAAACTTTTTCAAAGACTTTTTTTTTTTCCTCATTCATGATTTTTTTTTTTTTTTTTTGAAAGAATCTGTAAACAAATGCTGTAGAATGTTTTTCTTTTTATTTATGACATACAAACTGTTCAGATTCTAGCTTGGGATCCCCCCCCCCCCGGTGCAGGAGTTTGGTTACTTTATTAGTTTTTAATGTTTAAATGAATTTAATCTACATAAAATGTCCCTTAAAATGAAAAAATGACTATGTTTGTGTCATTTCCTGTTTACAGCTTCTGTGAATAAGTTCTGGTTTTTATTCGGACCTTTAAATTAGCTTTAAGATATTTAGGACAAAACAGACACAAACTCTGACTAGTACTGATCCTGTTCTGTTAGTGGTTCCGTTTGACTGACTGTTACAGAACCTGTTTAGACTGTAATTGAAGCTGTACTGATTCTGTTCCTGTTAGTGTTAATTGGTAATGACTGTTTTCTCTGAACGAATGGAGTCAGCGGATCAGAACCGACGTTCAGTAACAGGTTCATGTAATATTTTATCTTGTGGTTGTTAATAAAAGCCGAGGGCGTATTTAACTGTCATTTTATTAAAGTGTCACTGGTTTCATGTCATTATTATTAACTCATATTGCAGACAACATCCAGCTGTCTAATGGTAGAATTAATAAAATAAAATTCATTGAAAAAAGCAGAAATAAAACCCTAAGATCAGATGGTTCTGTTAGATCAGATTCCATCCTGTTCTGTTTGGAACACTTGAATAAAACTTTTGAGTTTCCTGTTAAAACTCAGATGATCTGATGGAGTCTAAATCTGAACAAAGAGTGACACCTGCTGATACAAATAATCATCTGCAGAGAAAATGATGCACAAAAACATGTTTTCTTTTCACTAGATGATTGAAAACTACAATTTTTTTTACTCTTAAAAAATCTATAACATGGAAATACATTTTATTTATTTCTCCAGTATTTAAATTTTTCTATGTGCAACACATCTCCTGGTTCTGTGTAGTGGATCATCTTGTTGTATAATTTTGCTGTCATTGTCCAGAATCCACACCGAATGATATGAATCTTCTCATCTGGTGGATCTCCAGCAGGTTCTGGACTCAATCACACAGGAAATAATTTAAATCAAGTGGTTTAATAATAACAAATGATCCTTAAATTGAGATAAAACTAAATTCATTCTGGAATCATAAAAGAAAAGTAAAGACAGAAATACAAATGGATAATGTAAAAATAGAAGACGTGAAGGAATTCAATTTCTTGGTGAGATAAAATCTGTTTGAGGGATGTCGGTTTACATCTGGACTCTGAAAGTTTTATATACTTTATATTGTTAAATCAAAATAATATTTAAAGCTACAACATGGTTCCAAATGGAATAAATACATTATTTACAGAGTCATAAAATAAATAGAATTTAAGAAGAAACATTAATTTAAAAAGACACTTTGTAAAAACAACTTTTAAAAGTCCGTTTCAGTATCAGGGTTATATTCTGGAACAGTTTGAGAGGAAAATTAAACCAAATATCAGTTTATAAAACCTTTAAAAACCCAATTCTGGATCAAAGATGAAGAAAAACAGTTTTATTTCAGAATTTATCATGTTGTTGCTTTTCTTTCAATTATTGGACTTTTTAATTTGTATGATGTATTTTAGTTTTGGGGTAGAAATAAATAAGTTTATATTTATATTTTATAATATTCTTTGATGTACTAGGAAGAGAAACTTTTGGGCAGCGAACTTAAGAAAATATTCAAGTTAGTGACTCGCTGCTTGTTTAAACACAAATATTCCTCCATTTTTTTCTGCTGATGTCAGACAGACAGACAGACCAGACGTCTGTCCTGTAACCGTGTGGATCCTGTTCTTTGACCAAAGGAGCTTTTACATTTTTTCATTTAGACTTTTTTTTAAGCCTCTTCGTCTGGAAGTTGTTTTTCCTGAAGGGATTCAGACTCCGTAGGTAAGAATTCATGTTAAATAATCCTAATATAAATATTAAAATAATTTAATATATGCTAATTTCAAATTTGAATGTGAGAAAGAGTCCGTTGAATCGACGTATCGATCTGGACATATAACGAGCTAACGGCTAACAGCTAACAGTTTGATCAAATCTCCCGTTTTAAATGAAATCTAATCTATAAAGTATTTTATCCATTGCTGCTTTATAAATCTTTACAAACCATTTACTAAGCTTTAGAAACTTTTATTAAACTTTTTGTGAGCGCGTGTTTAACATTTCACGGATGATCCGAAATGCAGTTCGACTCTTCCGCTAACGTCTCAGATGAAGTTAGTTTCTGATTCCAGAATGAATCTTTACAGTCTGGATCATCTAGACCAGGTCTGCGGTAGCAGAATGACACTAGTATCACAAGCAGGTTGTTCTGCCTGTATGAACTGGTTCCAGAACCAGAACTGAACAAACAGACTTGAGTTTGACTGTAAAATGCAGCGATCAGTTGAACTTTGATCTGAGTCTTTCTGAGCTTGTCTGACTCTCCTGATCCACAAACCAACATGTTGCATCAGACTGGAGACTAATTATATTAAAGCAGAACTAAGTAAGTTTTTTCACCTCAATAAATGTTTTCTAGAGTCCCTGTGGGGGTAAACAAGGACTTGGCGGGGTGATTCGTGGGTCCCTCCCCTCCCTCCGGGGTCTGTATCCTGAAAGCAGCACTTGCAACTTTCAGTGGATCGGACCCGACTAATCTCGCGAGAACAAACCTGCTTTACGGCACTCACACTCATGTACATAAATACAAGCATGAAGCCCTTACCGTTGTTAGCAACGCCACCCTTAGGAGCACAAAGATGACAATAATACTCACCTGTCGAGACATTTTCTTGGTTTTGTTTTTCTTTCTTCTTGCAAAAGCGTTCTCTGCGCGTTGTTGTTGGGGGGG
>SSNP01000129.1:129649-224872 GCA_006937955.1 Pachypanchax playfairii | reverse complement strand
GGGGGGGGGGGGGGGGGGGGTCTGCGGCGGCGGGGGAACGTTACGACAGTGAGCTTTCACAGGGGACCCGTAGGGGGAGAGCGAGAGCAAAACTTACTTAGTTCTGCTTTAAAAGCAGGTTTTGTAAATCTGTTTAAATATTTTCAACATGTTCAGTTATCAGAATAAGAGCTTTTTGTATTAAACAGATTCTTCATATAACAGAAACAAACTGATAAAAGACCTGAGACACTTTAACAAAATCAAACTTGTTTCATTTTGCGAACATTTAAGTAATATCCATCCAACCAGGTGTGATCACCTGCGTTCCTGAGACATATCAGATATTTATCTTATAATATCACCTCATATACAGTCAATCCTCACTATAGCGGACATCGATGGGACCAGGCGATTCAGATGTTAATTGATTTTTTTCTGTGATACTTCATCTCTTATTGGACCACATGAAACTGTACTTGAGTGATATCATGAGGGTAAAATGACAGCGTTGCCCTGATCTCTTGATTTGGACAGGTTTCTTTTATTTTTTAGGACATTAAATGTAAAACAAAACACATGGGTGAGTTAAATAAATACCAACACACTCATAGACTAATGAAGACCCAGTTTGATAGATCTGAACCTTCTGGATGTGTCATTAAAACTGTATACAGAGACAGAGTGTAAACCAACACAGAACCAGTAAAACCGTGTGCCAGGAGGAATTTAAAAGGTTTTAGGATTTTGGAGAATCACCACGAGGACAGACGAGACTAAGATTAAACATTATCAAAATGACAAGAAGACGTCCGTGTGGTGGAGGGAAGGACTCCACTCGATACTTCCTCTGCAGCTTGTTGCAGATCCCTCATGTTGTTATTGTCGGACACTTCAGGAGCTTCTGGATTTTAGACAGAAATCCGGTTGTTGAAGCTCAAATTCTTCCTGCTCAAACTTTAAACTCCTGAATGAATATGTATTAGATAAATATTAATTCACGAGATGGGAGGATGTGATGGGTTTCAAGACGTTCCATGTTCTTGTATCAGCAGTTCTCCTGGTTTCAGCCTCTTGGTGTCACTGCATGACTGTGTTTGTGTCTTTGGGCTGATATCAGCAGGTCGGCTGTGCGAGCAGGTTCCATCACTGCTTTTCAGACGTATTTCCCTGTTTCTGCATCTAATGGAGCAGTTTAAGGCTTGGTCAGCATTTGGGGGGGGGGGTGATTTATGTGCAGTAAGACTGAGCCATACAGGGTCATTTAAACGTACCTGGGTAGTTGTTAGCTTAATTAATGTCTTAATGTGTCCTCATTTTGAACAAGCAGCTATACAATTTCAGTCTCTTGTTTTTCATACTGGATTCAACAGAGTAAAATATTATACGTGATGTTTTTAGCATCAGCTCGACTCTCATTGAGCATTTATCTTGTATTCAGAAGATCATGGTTTAATTCCCAGCACAGCTATTTATCAAAATATGTCAGGGTAAAAAAACAAAACAGATATAGTAAAAAGGTTTGTAGAGCTTGGAAAGGATAAAAACAAGATAGAATAAACAATATTCTACATTCTGTTATTTGTGCCTTGGAAGAGAAATTTGTTTTGTTGTAGCAAGGAAAACATAAAAACACAAATGTTATATAGAAATAAAAAACACAATAAAAATAATGACACAAATGTACAAAATAAGAAACTAGGAATTAAAAAATGCACAATTAATTAAATATAAATGTACTCATATTCATATAGATAAAGAAAAAACAAATGGCATAATAAACAAATTTACTTCATATTAAAGAACACGGTTAATTAAAAATAAAAACACTCCATTTTAAACTCTTCAGTTAAAATGCTGTGGAGGGTTTTAGATGGAAGAACCGGAGGATCTGGATAAACTCAACATTTAAACTTCTCACAGATAGAACCCCCGAGATTCAAACCGGAAACCTTCTGAAGGTCGACGGCACTAACCAACATGAAGCCAAACAACATTCATTAACCTGAACACACAAAGAAGAGTAGCACAATGTTCGAATCTATACAGGATTTAAACTAGATGTTTGTTGCACCTTCATTTTTCTTGCATTAATGTTGGTTTGTTTGGTATTTAAAGAAAGAATATTAAGTATATGTTGAAGAAGAAAAGATGAATTCTACTCACCAAAATAACAACTAAACTTTAAACTTTAGGTTTTAATGATCAAAAGTACAAAACTCTGTAAACCAAAAAAAAAATCAATTGAATGAATGAAGATGTTTAAAATCTGTGTGGAAACATTTCAGTCAGAAATCCTGAAAACAAGCAGAACTAAATAAATATAAAGATATTAAAAGCTTTAAAGTCCAGGTCACAGCTGTATTCAGAAAAGATGAAATAATCTTTAAAAGTATTTATTAAATAAACTCTGAGTTTATGCATCTCTCTGTGTTTTTTCCATCTAAGGTAGAGTTAAATCTGGAGTTTGAAAACTTTAAACACGATCTGATTCTTCACCACAGCCAATAAAATTACCGTTACAACACCGTTAACATGATGTAAAATCATTTTTTTTGTGTTGGCTGCTATCTCTCAGTCTCTCAGTCAAATCTGCATCAGTTCCACATCGAAGGCCTGCAGGCAGACTCCGATAATACTCTCCATATTTACAGCGGCAGGAGGATTGGGAGGGTTCTGACGAGATCCCATTTGTGTGAACCTATTAGTGCTGAGCGCTCTGAGCTGCCTCTGATACGCCTCTGAGATTAGGAAATGGTATTACTGTAAGAGGATCGACTCGCCTGGAGGTGAGGGCCCAGTGTGCACACACAGGAACACACGCAACCACTGGAACGTGCAAACACAGATACCAAAGACCACACAGATACATCCAGCGCATCTGGATCTGGCACCGACGACAGCAAGAAGGATTGTAGAAGCAACACACACGTTTCACAATGAGAAACTAATAAAAAAATGCTGATCAGTGTTGTGATTGAATGAAATTCATATTTGTACAAAGATCAAAGTCAACTAGCTCCGTCATGCAGAAGGAGTCATCAGTCTGTCCTGGATCTGGTCCTCAGGTAGGTCACCTGTCTGTATGTTCTGGTGTTATTGATGAAATACAAGCATTACTTCTCACTTTAAACAGTAAAAATGGAAGAACAAAGTCTGAACCATCAATCCAGAGAAAAGATCAAGAGCAGCAGGTTTAAAGAAAAAACATCTTGAATTCTTCATCTATAAACATCCATAAATCATTCCTGTGAATACGACATAAATCACAACACGGAGGTCGTCTTCAGCTTGACAGAATCAAAGTTTTATCAGACGACGTTGCATTTACAAGAAAATCCAGATTTTCAGGAGAAGCATGAGATTGACAGTTATTTGGAAAAGGACGGTAATCTCAAACAGTCATAACATTTGACCTTAATTCCTTTGTGACAACAATATAGATAAAACAATGAATAGAAGCGTCTTGACAGGGAGTTTGGTTTTACTAAGATACAGTATAAATATTATTCCTGATGTCATTCTATGAATATGTCAGTTTAATTTGGATTAGAATTGGATTTTTTAAGTTTATTGTTTTTATGATGCTCCTAATTGTTGCTAATTGCAGAAATGAAGATTGTTTTATTTGCAGAGGCATAAATAGGAACGACAATTTACAAAAGAAAATAGTAATTGGAAACTATACAAGGTAAAAATAAAAGCACAATATCCTGTTTCCTGTGGAAGAAACTGATGTAAATATACATGTATATTACATATCACATATCACAAAACCTTTTAGGAGTTTTAAGCAGCCGAATGACTTAAATTTTCTTGATTATGAACTGATTCTATTTTTGTTTTGTGTTCATATTCTGATTTCCTGTTTTATTTTGAAAGGGCCTTCCTCAGTCCAGAGTTGCTTCCTTCCTCTTCCTGCACACCTAAGTGTGTCAGCTGCTACTCGTCATCGTTTTGCTTCAGCCCCTGCTCGTTTCCGGTAGTTTTAGATCTTTTTTTGTTTCCTCTGTTGGACTTTGTTTTCTGAACCACATCAGAACTAAAGTTCTTTACATCTCTGGTTCTGGTTAAATGTTTCTGTTTAGATGTTGTATCACCAGGTGTAAAGGTTCTCTGTGACAACACCTGTGACCTCCTGGATCTGACTTTAATTCATTTCTGGTTGAAAATATAAAGTCACAGATCAAACAATTTGATCATTTTTTCAAGTCTTTTCAACACTGAAGCACAACTGCAGCTGATTTGAAGTTTCTATTGTGTTATTACAAACCAGTGTTTGTTTTTTTATACGTGGGGGGGTTAAAGATGGCAGCAGTCAGGAGGAGGATGATTGACGAGGAAGCCGCCACCATCTAACCCGCCCCTCTCCCTCCAGCAGAGAGAGAAAGTCATGTCATAATTTATGAGTTAAAAAGCATGAATTTTTCAGGGCCCAGTGGCAGAGATAGCACTTCATGTTTACGGTAATCACTTCCTTGGTGAATGATTCATATGGATGTGGTGCCTCTGAATATTTCAGGGAACAAACAGAAACATCGGTGCTCAGAGATTTCAAATCTGTCGCTGATCAACAGACAAACAGTTTGAAAAGTTCCTTTAACTCAGTTTGTTAAAACCCGTCTGAAGAACTGGACTATCTGCACTATGATAGAAAGGTTGGGTTGACCAGGGTGGGGCTACACCTGGACATGTCTCCAGTCCATCACAGGGACACATAAAGACAAACACACACGCACCAAAAGCCAAATTAGTGTCACCAGGTAAATTAGCACTTGATTAGCTTGATTCCCTAAAGAAAACCTACACCTGCATGAGTAGGTGTCCAGGTCCTAGCTGGGTTTCTAACCAAGAACTTTCCTGCTCCCAGACTGGACCAGTTTTTGTTAAAGTCAAATGGTTCTGAATTGGACCTCTATGCTCACCATCATGATCGTTGTAGGCTTTTCTCAGACCTATATAGATCTTTAGAAATAACGGGAGCACATCTGGTTTGTTTTCAAATTAATTTGACCAATTTAATCGATCAACATCTAAGAACATCATTAGTTTTGTTGTAAATTTTTAGGAAAATGGAGATTTACAGATTTAATGTTCCAGTTTGAAAATCTTCAACCATGTTACAGTCAGAGAGACTTTATTTACCAACGTTTTGTCCGATTGTTTCCAGTAAGCTGTTGGGACTGACGTGTTTTGATGTTGTATTTGTCTGTTGGTGTATGAAGATCCATCTCAGTCATAAAATAAATAGTTTGTTCTTAAATGGAACGAGCTGTAGTTCCTCCTACATCCACTAGAGGCATTGTTTGTTTGCTATTTAAACAAATTTGGTAACAATTTTGCAAAAAAAACATTCAACTGATTTTGTGTTGATTTAACATATTGAGCTCATGTTGGTTCTGGTTGTTCGGTAAGTGAAAGGACCAGCAGAACCGGACTTATCTCTGATATTGTCCTTATACTCCTTGCTCAGTGGAGCCACTTCCTCCTTCCTTTAAAAGTCACATTTGTCTGTTGCCTAGAAGCTGCAGTCGCCTGGTGGAAATCTTTCATCCTGCCTGTGTAATGCCCTTCAGAGGGACCTACTGGCTGTTTGGATTTTAGCCAACGTTACTATAGAAACGCACAGAGTGAGAAAGGCAGGAAAACAGGAAAGGCTTGCTCCAGCTAACAGAGAACATGCTCACTAATTCCCAGAAAAAGTGTTTTCAGTCCTGGAAAATGTTTGTTGTTCTAAATGAGAACTGAAAGGAATTTACTGATTGATTACCTAGAAGCAGAAGATGGATCATCATCCTCACATTAACATTTTTTACATAAATGCTAAAATCAGTAAGAAGCTTGTCTGTAGTTTTTAATTTTTTATAACATTTTGTCTTTGTGTCTGTGAAGGACTGGTGACCTGTCCAGGTGTGACCCCGCCTCTCGTCCAATGACAGCAGGAGACAGACATCAGCTCCCCGTGACCCTGAACAGCAACAAGCAGGTAATGACTGACTGACTTGTCTTTTTGTGCAAAACAAAGTTTGGTTGTACCGAAAGCGTCAATCTTTCGATCGAGGGACATCATCCGGTAACCGGTTCCTCTCTCCAAGACGAGTCTGAAGGTTACAACATACCTGAAAGATCCCAGCTGAAAAACGTAAATCTCATTGACGATGAGAATATAGAATCAACTAACGATGAATGAATTAAACTGCTGATCAAACACGTTAAATTAAAATGTATGTTTGACTGAAGTCAATCGCAGTGAATGCACTCAACATGCATATTAAAAAATGCATTAACAGGAATTCATGCATGCATGATTGAGACAGCAAGAAGGATCATGAATAAATGGATGAACAAATGAGAGTGAATGAGTGAGTAAATGTTAAATTAAAGATTGGGAGTGAAGAAAGTCAAGCATTAGACATGTTTAATTGATCAGCATCAAAAAACAAATATTCCTCGACAACTGTGCAACCTGATGACTAAATCATACCTGGGAATGTTGGTACTTTGAAGTTTGATACATGCAAAATGCAGAAGGTCCGATGCATTAAACTTCAAAATCAATCTGAAAAGCAAACTGAAAGCACCTGCAGTGAGAGATTACAAAGAACCGGGAAAAAAATCTGATAATTTTCTGCACCTGTCCATTTGTGCAAGACGTTGCAGGATAAATTTAAATATTTCATTAGAATAAAAGTATTAATTAAAATCTTACCAAACCAACAGACTGGATCAGGTGGCCTTGAGTTAGTTTTATTAACCCACAAGTTTGAGGCAAGTTCTCATCAGGGAATTTTTAATCGATCTATTCGTGTTTCAGGCTGGATACATTGTCAGCATTTAAAATAAGGCCTCTTCATCACAACTTAGAGACTAATTTATTCCTTCATCAGTTCCTGTAAATCTCTGTATGTTGATCTTCATCATTCAACGTTGTGACGCCTTCTGTCTGAAAGGAAACGGCTTGTCTTCTGGTCAGAAAGGAACAGTGTGATTATATCACCCCATTACTGGCCTCCTTTAACTGACCAGCTGTTTCCAAATCCAGGTAATATTTACTTATTTTGTTGATAATGAAACTTATAATTTGCCACAAACTTTTATAAACTCACCCAGCTCTGGGATGTTCCTGGATCCAAAACAGAGTATGGCAGGGAACAGAGTCAGTGATGCAGTTAAACTGTCCAAGAATTAGATTTTAAATATGTTGCTGTGTGGGTTCATATCAGATGTTTCCAAACTGACTGTGGGGACTGATGCATACCTGATGTGTCTCAGGTTATAGCCTATGTCCATCCATTTAAGGGTTGTGTATGTTCCTTGAGGATGCTTCATGCTCCTCCTGTAGAGACGAGGTCAGAGCTGATGACCCGCTCTGCCTTGTTGATTGCTTGTTTTTGTGTTTCCTCTCAGCCAGTGTCTCAGAAGTAGACATCTGACACTGGTCTTCGTCAACAGTTTGGTGAAATACAGTGTCGGCTGAGCTCTGTTCTACATTACTGTTCTCTGAGAAATAAAGAGCAAAGAACTGCCCACCCTCATTCCCTTGATGGCAACAGGCTGCAGAGAAGGTGATTTCCCCCTGAAGTCTAGGATGGGTTCCTTGGTTTTATCCGTTAAGGATCAGGTGATCATCCTCTTCATAAACAGTGATCTTCTTAACCAGGTCCCTGTATGAAGACTCGTCCTCTCTTCTGATGAGGTCGAGGATGGTTGTATCAACTGTATCATTCACATTGCATAGAAATACAGTCATGCTTGTGCATTGAGAAGACTTTGGGGCTGAGGTGACAGCCCTGAGGAGTCCCTGTGTTCAATATGCTTCACTCCATCTTCATCACCTTTCAAAGTGGAAGTCCAGGATTTGGTTTCAGGTGGGAGTTGGTACTCCAATGTCCTTCAGATTAGTTATCAGTTTCACTGGCCTGATTGTGTTAAACGTATCCAGCAGGTATGTGTTAGGAGAGTCCAGGTGTTGCCAGATGTTTTTGGAAATGTTCCCTCTGTAGTTGAGCTGTATGGAGTCTGAGTCTGGAACTAGAGGTTTTATTTCAGAACCAGTTCTCCTGACACTTTAAGCTGTTAAGTGACTAAACTGGTTTATTTTCTTGTTTTTTTGGAACCCGAACTGTAACTTTACTAGTGTGTAGGACTGTTTGCTGTGTCAGCATTTAGTTTGTCCTTTTTAGGCTGCTGTAGTAACGTGTCACATGACACTAAGAGGACAAACTGCAACACTTTTCGATATAAATTAATTCTTGAGAGATAAAATATCAACAAAAATAGTATGCACTAAAAAACTTGCACCATCTATTACAGGATGAGCCCTAAAGAGCATCTATTTAATGTCTCATTTAACATAATTGCTCATAAAATTTAAGCTTCCTGGGCAGAATTCATCCCCAGGGGTTCTTCCTTTCTTGACTCAGTCACATTCAAATAAAACTCCTATATTATCCTTAAACATTTCTAATATTAACGTTCCTTTTAGCGGAACATGGTTTGTATTAATTTTTAAAATGAGTGGCCCCGCTGGGAATCGAATCCTCACCCATGCCGTGTTAGTGCCTTGCTCATGCGATTAAGGACAGTAGACCAGTAAACGGCTTCTCTCAGGGGATCATAAAGAAATAGGAGATCTGGATTTGAACTGATAAATCAAACTGATATGGAATCATTATGTAAATTCTCACCTCAGAGGGCAGATTCACTTAGTGCGGTTGGTTTGTGTGCGAGTCAGTATGCAGGGAGGCAAACACTCACACAATACATTGTATTCTGCCAGCTGAGACCCGAACATTAAAAAAACAACAATTGATAAAACTCCATTATCCTCCAGGACAAACTCTTTGTTTGTTTTTTCATCCATCTCTTTGTTCCCTTTCTATTTTTTCTGTCCCTCCATTTCTATAGATAACGCTCCACAGGACTCATCCTCCAGCCAACATTTTAAACTTCATAATGTGGGACTTTGACACCATTTACAAAATGTTTACATGCAATTTTTCTGGTGGTCGAGTCCCGAGTCTGAGTCTGACAAACGCTGTTTGTTTGGAAGCTCTTCTTTTAAATGTTTGGGTTTTTCCTTCAGATGGAATAGATTCAAGCACGTCACACTTTAAGGCTCCTGGTTAGAAATAAATGCAGCAGCGTTAATTTACTGATTTGAAAAACATGTATTTATTTTTGCTTGGTTGTGTTAGCTTTAACTGTTAGCCTGTAACTGTGGGATGTCTTTTAATCTATTATTAGTACAATAAAAAAGTTTCACTGGATTTTAGTCTGTTGCAACTTTACAGATTTAAAAAAAATATTTTCTGTCTAATCTGCTGCTAAAAGAACGAAATCTGAACTTTAATCTGTTTGACTGAAGGAGAATTTATTGCTGCCTCGTCAGTTAATTTGGTTGTTTGGTGAATTGATATAAAAGTCACAAGATGCTGCTGAAAGAATAAACAGGTTAAACTAGAACTTCAGCTATGGAACAATATAAAACATGAAATATGTTTAAGAAACTGAAAAATCCATAATCTATAAAGTTATTTTAACTAAAACAACAGTGGGATATTTTATCTGGTACATTTATAAATACACTTAAAAATCTTTTCCAGATATTCACTTATGTGTCTAAATGTTTCTCTGTTTCCGATCTTCTCTCTTTCACGCACACACGCACACACAAACACAAATACACACACACACACACATGTTCAGTGAAGGATGCAGAAACATGAAGCTCCTCTCGTTTCCTCTTTGGCATGTCAGAAGCATTTTGCTGGGTGATTAATCGCCGCGGCGAGCGTTGGAGCCCCGCGGTCGGCCCTGGGGCATCGCCACGATCCCTGCACCTGCCACTCGAATCTACTGACCCCCCCCCCCCACCTCCGGTTGATACACACACATACATAAACATCCAGACACAAACACAAAACCTTAGACAAATGTAGAAAATCACAAGATTCACAGTCTTAACAAACAGGCTTCAGACACACGGTGAGAAATTGAAGCTTTAAATACCCAAAAAAGATGTTTAAAAAGTTGTACAAACAAGTAAAAGTTCATTCCAACTTTATGTTCCACTTAAATCATTTGAGCTTCCAACAAGAAGATGGAACCAGAACTAGAATACGAGTGGTCCAGTTCATAAAATACAGACATAATGGAGGAAGTGCAGGACCCAGTGTAAGACTCGGTGTAGGACTCAGTATAGGACCCGGTCCAGGGCTCAGTGTAAAACTCGGTTTAGGACCCGGTCCAGGGCTCAGTGTAAGACTTGGTGTAAGACTCGGTGTAGGACTCAGTATAGGACCCGGTCCAGGGCTCAGTGTAAGACTCGGTGTAGGACTCAGTATAGGACCCGGTCCAGGGCTCAGTGTAAGACTCGGTTTAGGACCCGGTCCAGGGCTCAGTGTAAGACTTGGTGTAAGACTCGGTGTAGGACTCAGTATAGGACCCGGTCCAGGGCTCAGTGTAAGACTCGGTGTAGGACTCGGTATAGGACCCGGTCCAGGGCTCAGTGTAAGACTCGGTGTAGGACTCAGTATAGGACTCTGTATAGGACCCGGTCCAGGGCTCAGTGTAAGACTCGGTGTAGGACTCGGTATAGGACCCGGTCCAGGGCTCAGTGTAAGACTCGGTGTAGGACTCAGTATAGGACTCAGTATAGGACCCGGTGTGGGACTCTATAAAGTTCAGACATTGGAATCATATTTTTATGAACTCATAATAATATAACATCAGGTATTAGCTGGTTACACTGTAAGTATTTTCTGATTGGGTGTGGGTGTGTGTGGGGTGGGGTGGGGGGGGGGGTCCTGCTTGGGTCCCAGGACCACCTCAGACCACCTCTGACTAAGAGTAAAAACAGTTTCTGTGAACTATGAAGATAAAAACTAAAGACAGTAAATACAGTGATGATTGTTAGAATGTGTTTCTACATTATTTACTGCTCTTCTTCTTTTATTGAGACATTTTTGATTCCAGATGTTGTAAATTGATGGACATGATCTGGAATGTTGCTGTTTGTTGTCTGAAGACGAGTTCAGTCTGTTTATGACATCATGTTCGCTCTCAACACCTGAGTTAAAGGGTGAGTGTGTGTTTCAGGTCCACATCTGTCACACTGCTGTGTGTGTGTGTGTGTGTGTGTGTGTGTGTGTGTGTGTGTGTGTGTGTGTGTGTGTGTGTGTGTGTGTGTGTGTGTGTGTGTGTGTGTACTGATGGTATAAAGGTGTGTGTGTGGCAGCAGATGCCATTTGTTCTAAATTCAGCAGCTGGATCCTGGTTTCCCTGTGGGACTGAAATACCAAACACACCCTGCCAACCACCAACCACACTTACCTGTGGACTGCGTGCACGTACACACACACTGTGAGGGACATTTCCAGCTTGTGTGTTAGAAACCAACAGGTTGTGTTTTGATGGTGTGTGTGTGTTTTATTGTGTTGTTATAGCTGGACTCCAGTATCCACATTCATTAAACACAGAAAACACACATTAAAAAGAATCTCACATTTAAACAAACTTCTGAGAGAAGAGGAGAGGATCATGTTCACTTTCAGTCTGTAACTGAAAGAATTTTTATAAACTAGGAAAGA
The DNA here is from genome assembly GCA_006937955.1 of Pachypanchax playfairii. NCBI lineage: Eukaryota > Metazoa > Chordata > Actinopteri > Cyprinodontiformes > Aplocheilidae > Pachypanchax > Pachypanchax playfairii. The sequence continues at coordinate 213,302 of SSNP01000129.1, read as the reverse complement.
TGAACTCAGGTTTCCCCACACTGACCAAAAACATGTTAGCTGTGTGTGATGATCAGCACTGACAAAGACATGCAGATGGAGTCACATCAGACCTGACTGTAATGACATTTTATCTAGAAAACGATGTGTGGCAGTCAGTGTTTTACCAAAAATAGAAAGCAGTCAGAGTGACATCAGTTTGGAGATTCATCGAGTAGTTCACACAATGTTGAACTAACATCTAATTAAAGACCAAATATTTAACATCAAAAACATGTTAAAACCCTATTTCATCAGGATTTTTATTTCTGAATAATTTTGATCTCCTTGCATGAGATTGTTGCTGTTCTAGTTATATAAGCTAGTAGCAGTCCCAGTTTGTGGATAACTGACGGTGAGTTCTAGACGACCATCCACCCGACAGGTTTACCATCAGATGGTCGTCCTGTGGTGGTCGCGCTGGGCAGCTGTGACCCACAGAAAAGACTTTCAAAAACTATGCTTTACTTTTTAAAAACAAATTGTTATTAAGAGTTTTTAGGGAAATACCTGCAGTCTTTAGCCCTGTAGCCAGGCACCATATGGCTGTCTCATACAGGATCTACTCATGTCCTGATGATCAGGACCAGGTCTGGAGGGGTTAAACCCTGCTGGGTGTGGAGCTCCGCCAGATGAGGGATGAAGTGAGATCAAGTACGACGGACATAAAGGTTTAAGTAAAAGTTCAGATTTTTCAGTGAAAGTGAGTGAATGATATGTATAAGTTAACCAGAATCCGGCCAGATTCTAATATTAATAATAAACATGTAGGAAGTGTCGACATGGACTAAACAATGTTGAGCCAATTAAGCATTGCAGAGGAATCCATGTGCACAATGAGCCACTCATGACTGAGCACAGAGACCGAGGAAGAGCTGCTTAATTACAGCCTGAAGAGACGGGAGTCTTCATCAGAGCGGAAGGTAGGAAGGAAGGAATGAAGGAAGGAAGGAAACATGACTCTCAAGTCAAAGCGGATCATCTCTCTCAGTGAAACCTTGTTTATAGGAGATATTCCTGCTGATGTAGGTGTGAAACACCAAGAGAAAAACATAAATTACCTTGTATTTTTACAACACAGACACACATACCTGAATAAAAATAAACCCAAACAAGAAAAAAGAAAGGGCAGCAGGTGAATTATAACAGCAATATAAAAACCTAACAAGCCAGAAGGCTTATAAAAAACACACACAACCATCCTCATTATGCAAAGACAGAAATCTGCACATCACTGTGTTCAAGTTGTATTGAGCAAAAATAAAATCTGAAATCATAAAGCAGCAAATTCATATGAATCAATGTCATATTGAAGCGTCAACCAGCTGAACATGAAGAAAAACAAAGTACAAGTAATTCAGTCAAAGTGCATCTACTACTACTACTACTACTACTACTGTCATTTAGCAGTCGCTTTTATCCAAAGCGACTTACATTGAGAGAACATACAAGCAAGAATTCAAAGAGAAGGAAAAAAATATAAGGAGGCGGACTGTTTGGAGTCCAGTTTAATTCCGACGCTGATACATCATGTTTTTTTTTTTTTGTGAGAGATAAATTCTCAAATCGATATCATAAATCATAAATCACTCCAACATTAAGACTGAAAGTGTTCTTTAAAGAGGTGAGTCTTAAGTCTGCTCTTAAAAGTAGCTGCAGACTCTGAGGATCGGACCGAGTTTGGTAGGTCATTCCACCATCGGGGGACAACAGAGGAGAAGAGTTTGGAACATGATCTCATGCCACGTTGTGGTGGAAGCGCTAGGCGTCTTTCAGCGGCTGAGCGTAGCTGACGCGTGGGAATGTAGGTTTGGATGAAGGAGTGAAAACATCTAACTATATTACAGTTAGTAAATCTCACTCACTGAAAATATTTAACAATAAACCTTTAATAAACAGCTGGTTTTGTCCCCAAATGTCAGTTTGAAATATCTCAGTTCTTCATTTTTATCACTTTATGAATCCAAATTTTTGATTTTGTGATTTAAATTAATTTTACAGAATATTGCAGTTTAATTTTTATAAATATTGAATTCATTTGTCAGTAAGATGCTTATCAACACTCTGAGTTTCTGCCATATTGTTTGGTCAAATTACTTCAATAAGACTGAACTAATCTAGTGTTTTTAACTCTATGTTCCGATGGACCAAACATAGTGTGTGAAATCTCTATATTTTTAAGTATTTAAAAAATAAAGGTTTGAGAGAAAAAGAAAAAATATCAAATATTTAAGTGTTCAAACAAACTGAAGTTCACAACAACTCAGACTCAGAAATGTGTCTGATGGAGAGAATCTGTTAAAATCAGTTTCTACTTTAACAGCATGTTAGATGTAGTTTTCATTAGAAATCCTGTTAGATCTGTATTATAGTTGATGGGTGTACTCAGGTCCACCTGACGTGGTGGAACAGGACAAAAACTTTCTTCTGCACTGTCTGACTCATGATTAACCCGGGGTGATTGTATACAGGCAGTATTTCTAAAAACAGGACAACTCCCCAAAAAATTCTGGCAGTGAAAAGCGCCCACTCCCCCCGTCCTCCACACCGTCCCCTCCCTCCGTGTCTTTAGATGGGTCATTGCATAATTTAGTAATCAACTAAATTAACATACGGTGAGATGAACTTGCAGCTCATGAGCATTTGTGTTGAGTGCTGTTGCAGAAAACCGACATCGTGCTCTTTAATAATTCTCCAACTGCATTTGATTTTCATCTGCAGCGATCAGGGAGGGAGTCAGCCGAGGCCCTTTGCACACACAGGAAACGGGCACCATTTGGTGTTTATGTAAATGTGCAAAAACAAAATGGCTGACTGCCAAATCCTGTCAGTAAACAAAGCTTGTTCGAATGCCATGCGCAGAATTGTTAAGGTGGACCACTCTGGATGGAGTCTGAGACGCAGGTGGCCCACCAAAGCTGAAACACCTTAAACCATGGCGCTGGGAAGTCATGTAAAACAGCCATTAAGTTGTGATCAGATGCAGGAACGCTGGTCTGCAGCGCTACAGCAGGAAGACTCTTCCCTGGCCCCTTGTTTTTTTGTCGTTATGGCATCTTACCAAGAAATAATCATTCGGACATGAACAGATCTGACCGGGACCAGCATGAGAATTCTGACTAAAGGTCCACTCATCCTGCCATCTGAAGGGAGGAAAATCACTGTCAACACATTTATGATCACAGCAAATTATTCTACATCCTGCCTCATCTGTGACTGTATGTATGATGTACAAAGACGACTCTTTATATCGTTTATAGGCGACCAGGTAATTCTGGCAGGTTAAATACCCGAGACCCGCTCTGAAGAAACCACCTGGTTCAGAGCTGAACTGCTGCTGCACAGTTAAACTGTCTGGAAATGTTCCGAAACTACAACTTTTCTCCTTGTTCCGGCCGTCCCTCCGTCCCTCCGTCCGTCCGTCCGTCCGTCCGTCCGTCCTTCCATCCATCCATCCATCCATCCATCCATCCATCCATCCATCCATCCATCCATCCAGTCTGTTCTTCCTTTTGGACTTAGTTTGTAATGATGACCTTTGCAGTCCAATAACCAAAAGCCAAAACTGTTTGTCGGGACACCGAACATCACCTGTACACTGTCTCAACCAAGACTTTTTTTAGTTTCCAGAGTATACATAAATAATGTATTAATATTATTCATTCTGTCAATAAATACCTGCATGATTGTTTCTACTTTAACTTGTTTTTATCTGTATATTCATGATCCCAGAAACTTTTCTATAGGATGATTGTTTGTATTAAATCCTTCAGATTTAGTCAGCAGAAGTTTCCTGGTACCAGATGTGACTGTGTTCTGTCTGATCACAGACCAGTTACATGTAAGCAGTTAAAATAAATCTTTATGATCTGTCGTTATAAGCATGTCTATCAGATCAGATCTCGGCTCCTTTACGGATACTTAATCGTGTATATTTAACCACTTCAGCATAGCTGAAGTGCTCCTGGAGGCCTAAAGGATCATGCTGACCTTTTTATCTTGAGGGAGGAGATAACGTGCTGGGTACTTAAAGCAAGTAAAGAAATATTCATTAACTCTGTGTGTGATTAATTGGTGTCATTGAGTGTGATGTATTTAGGCCATTTTCTGGTACCTCAGAGGCAGAAAACAGCTAAATTAACCTACTGACAAAATGCAACAAGGACAGAATATTTTCGTCTCTTTTCTTCTGCTAAAGTACAACAGTTGTGATCATTTCTGGGTTCAGTAGTATGGAAAATTAGATTATGTAAAGATGTACTTTTTTTGCGTCATCGGTGCACGGATGCTGATTTAAAGAGGCCAGTCCATTTTTTCAGAGATTTCTGTTGAATATTTTAGCTCCACAGGTGTTCTTACCTTCATAGTGGGTGTGAAAACAGGTCAACAACTTCTCTTTCAGTTTTTATCTCTCAAACTACGCAGGTGGTGATAAAACCTGAGTTTGAACGGCCTGTTTTCTTGACGTTAATCAGTCTCACCTCAAGAGTTCCAGTGGACAGAGAAGAGGTCCCACATCCTCTAATATTGATCTTCACTTAGTTTTGTGTTCTTTGTCAATGAACAGAGCTGATAATCAGCACAGCGCCCCCTACAGTGCTGATCTGTTTGCTCATAAACGGACAACAGGGAAAAGAAAAACACTGCAGCTAATTATTTCAGATAAGGCAATTAAGATATGCATATTTAGCACAAATTCCACAAAAGAAACGTAGATGTCAGCAGATATAGAGTGTATATATCCTGCGTGTGCTTGTGTATATGCAGATGTCTCTGGTGGCAGGTAGAAACATTAATCTCTCTGTTTTGGCTTTCCTAACTACACAAGGCTCATCGTGTGTTTCTGGACATGCATTTGTGTTTTTTACTATAAATAACATGTATGTAAAACCTTATTTATCCTTGTCGTTTTAAGCTTTAAGCTTATTCCTACAAACATTCACACACTTTAATGCAAATACGCTGTCTGGCCAGGTGCCTGCCGGGGTGTGTGTGTGTGTTGGTTTGTGGGTTTCTACCTGGGACACTAATGATCTGCAGCTGTCGTAACACAGACACACAAACTGAAGGGGAGGGGGCAAAGGGGTGAGAAAGGGGAGAGAAAGGGACAAGCGGGGGCAGGATTGAATCCAAAAATGAGACTTTTATATCGAAAAATGAAAACCGGACACAGATTAGACCTGCATTGGATTCATGAAGGAAAAAAAAAAAAATCACATAACATTCATGAAATAAAGTGATTGGAATAAAAACTCCAACATTTAAACACAAAGGAGAAAGTAACAGAAACGGAGAACAGAAGGAGCAGAGCGAATGTTTGGCATCCATCCAGATAGCAGCCTCCTCCTCGTCTTTACCGGTGTTCCGGTTTGAATCCTGTCACACATCAATAGAGCTGCCAGTCAGCAGCTGCTCCGGTTCTGCTGCTGAGCCACAAACCCAAAACACCGTGTGCTCCGGGGTTTCAACCGGTGTCACCTGCACAAGTCTCAGAAACAACCTGCAGTGATCCTGTTTTATCTGCAAGTTTTTCATTAAGAGATTTTCCAAAACAGATCTGAATAAATCAAAACTCTGACAGGAAAATATTATTGATATGTTAGATTTATTATTTCTGTTTGATTGAATTATTTTAATACTTAATCATCTCACTTTGACAAACAATTTCACTCATGATGAGCTGGAGGTTTTTCTTCTATCTGTTTTTTTGCAAAAATGTAAAATAAAGTCTGTAAAAAAAGGAACAAGCGCATTTAAAAACATACAAAAATACAAGCAGAAAACAAAAACCCAACATTCATTACAAATATCTGCTGTTTTTTAAATATCCAGTTCAACTTTTCATCTTGTTTTTTACTGTAGACACGTATCTGGATATTTTTTAAACAGACATTTTTCTGAATATGCACAAACATCTACATTAATCACATAATCTGGAGAAAACATCATGAGAATCTGATAAAACTCTGATTTTTCTATGAAACGGTTTGTAGTTTCCTCTGTAATGGCAACAGAATCAGGAGAAAGTCAGACAAATAGTTCAGTATTTCTGTCCGATGCTCGTTCTTCAGGCATTCCCTCCAATCAGACATGTATTTACATTTGGTTTTATAAGATTCTTTACTAAAGCAGAAAATGACCCAGAAAATATACTTTTTTTATAAACCAATAAAGAAGAAACCAATAATAATATACTCAAACATTTCAAAGTCACAGAGATATTAATAAACGTGCATGCTGACCATGTGCACTTGACACAAAAATACAAAGCTTTCCTGCAGAATCTGGAACCAAAAAGGAAACAAAACATCTCAGCAAAACATAAATCCAACCTCTCAACTTGCAACTTTATTATATACCTACATTCATTTATCCATAAATCCCTTAAAACTAATTTATCTTGAGGAGTTGTTGGTGCAGGAGTCTGAACCCCAGGGACCGAAGAGGCAGAGTACATCCTGGACGGGTCACCCGTTTCTCACAGGGCTAAAACAAAGCTTGCAAACCCAATATAGCATCATTTATCAACTTATTATATATGTCCTTCTTTTAAAATAGCTGTTCATACACAGAGAGACCAAACACTCTCCACACCAAGTCAAACAGGAAGTTTAAAACCAGAAGCATCTCTTGTACATCCACTACACCATTATGCAAATCTCATCTTTGATTTAACTGTACAGTGACACAAATACAAAACACTTAGATTAACCCACTGAGCAGAATGTAACACTGAAACTTTCCAGCATTTCTAAAAGATGAGACAATTCTTGCTACTTAACGCAGGTGGAGAAAACAAGGAAAAGACTAAATCCTTTCAGCAGACTGGAAACTGAAACCCTCATTCACCAAAGTTACATTTTCCAGAAAGCATAACATGAAAACCAAAATTCTAGGACAAGAAGAATCTTTGTAGTCATGGTAACGGCTTAATATTTATGGATATTGGGAGACTGTTCAGCTGGTGAACGGATGATGAAAGGCTCTGTCTTACTGTCCAGGTCTGGCTTTTACCTGGTATTTATTCATGTCTGATTGACCTGCAGTTAAAGGAAAGGAACGTAAACACTTACTACCTGTGAGCTGCAGTTCACTTTATTTATTTAGTTTATTATTGATCAACATCACCGAGTCCATCCATCCCTCCATCCATCCATCCATCCATCCCTCCATCCATCCATCCATCCATCCATCCATCCATCCATCCATCCATCCATCCATCCATCCATCCATCCATCCCTCCATCCATCCATCCATCCATCCATCCATCCATCCATCCATCCATCCATCCATCCATCCCATCCCATCCTGATACTGAATTCAGATGGGCCCTTTGGTCAGACATCTTGAAACAAAGACGTGTTCTTGGGGACAATTCAAACAAAGCTGAGGATTATTTTACCTTTCAAACAAAAAACAACCAGTTTACAGCAAAAAGGTGAAATGAATCCAGATTTACAAACTATAGAGGATAAATTTGTTGATAAAAGCAGTAGAGAATATATTTTTAAGAACATTTTCGACAAACTGAAAATATTAGAGATATTTCATTTAGTGGTAGATCCAGTGTGATCTGAATGGGCGGCAGCACACCTGCTTCTGATAGATCACAACCTACTAAAGGTTTCATTACAAATTTAATTTGTATTATTATTAGATTTTGATTTGAAACATCTGCAGAAGGCTGTGAGGTCATCGATTAAGATTTAATGACAAGTTTTAAAGATTTCACAGATTTTCAGACAGTTTTTTTTTTACATGTGGATAAAGAAAGTGTTTTGATTTGTGGTGAATAAAATGATGTTAAAAAGAACATTAAGTGTAGAAATTCTCCCAGAAGGATGGGAACGACGATCCACAACAGCTGTTTTGATTCACGCCTGCATTATTTCAGTGATTGTGGGAAAGGATCAGATAACTGCACATTTTCTCACCATCACTGTCTGGGAAACGGCTTTTTTTAAAATCTGCAGGTTTATTACATTTTGTCATCCACACCAGATTCTCAATGTAAAGACGCAGTTTACAGCTTTCTAAAGACAGAGTCATTATAAAGTATCCAAATCAATAAATAAATTATCAGTAGAGTCAAAGACATTTTTAGAATGAAATACAAAAAAATTTGAAGAATTTTTTTGTTGTTTTCTGTTTTTAAAATGTTAAATATTTTCTCTGATTGTTGCAGAATTGTTTAGTAAAATAAAGCTACAGCCTTCTGCTGCATGTTTTGTAAATAAACCCTCAGAAAAACGACGTTATTGTGATCTAACGTGTTGAACATGTGTGTTACTGTGACGGCAGCTGGACGTCAGACGTGAAGAAGTGTGTGAACACACCCCCTCCCCCACAGCAGCAGGTTGGGAATCAGCTGCACCTGCAGTTTGACAAATGTGATGACAGCCGTGTGTGTGTGTGTATTTGTACACTTACATGTGTTGTGTTTATATCATCAGGACACATTTTTCATATCTGCTTATGTGTTAAAGATCGTGGATGTGAAATGAATGGGGTAAAAAAAGAGAGAATGGAGAAAAGATGGATGATTGAGGAGAAAATGTAGGGTGGGGGGGGGGTGTTCACCGTGAGCATCTGGCCCTGCAGCTATGAAAGGACTCCCCGCCGCACAAACATGCACACACACACCCTCCGGTGGAAATCTGTCTAATCAGGTGAGGTGGTTCCGAGCAGCTCGACCCGAGTTCAGTCTGACGAAACAAAAACACAAATGTTTTGTTCTGGATGAAAATCGAAGGTCACGTGGGAACCAGAAACATTTCAAGTGTAGCTGAGTTTAAAAGTGTTGGCTGTGCAGGAGGTTCAGCCTCTAGAAGGACATCTAGATGTATATCAGCAGTATTTTATACAACAAACATGCAGCAACTTTATTGTTGAATAAAATAAAATATTTATTACACTCGGAGTGTAAAAAATTTGATTAAAAACAACCCAATCTGACTTTAGGTCTTAATGCTGAATTGTGCCTTTGTCTTTATTGGCTTTTTAATTTCATAAAATGACCATCCAAATACTTGATCAGGTTTAGAAACTGGGGATTGGACTGCCAGGCCTCCAGCTCTGACCTCACCGGTCCCTGAGACAAGCTCCCTGCAGGTGGTGGTCCATCGGATGTTGGTCCCATATAGCTCATTTGGGCTATTTCTAGTCGGATCCCACTAGTAAAGGTGCAGCGACCAGATGTTTGCAGACAAGCCCCTCCCTGAGCCACGGTTCTATGACGAGGCCCCTGTATCCATCAGACAGTTGAGGTATCATGAGTCTTTGATGTGGAGCCCATTGGAAGAGCTTCTGAATCTGGCTTTGTTTGGACCCTGATCCTGAACCAACTTTGCGTTGAAAAAAGAATTTCCCTGGTTTCCTTAAATCTCGTCCTACAGGGAAGACACGTGGTCTCTGGGGTCTTCAGGGCACCATGATAAGGTGAGGGTTTGGGGGGGTACCTGACCCAATCTTATGTCGACTTTCATCTTGTTAAAACCACTTAAGATTTTACTTGTCCATAAAATCTTTCAGTCTGACTGATTTTTCACCCAAATTCTCTTTAACAATGTACACACACCTGGCTGTGTGTTGTGTGTTTGAAAGGGAAAAAAATCCCAAATTAATATGTGAAAGACTTTCACAATAAAAGCGATCTTGTTTTGTACTGTGATCTGGGTGGATTCCCTTCTCTAAATGAAGCAGAGTCCGCAGTCTGCCGTTGTAAACATCAAAGATCAAAGGTCACCTTCATCAGAGTCGCATCCTGAAACTCTCATTTTACTAATGGAATTAATTACAGCTTAATCTAAAGAGTTAAAATGAGTGAAATGATGTGAATTAAGGCCAGAGAACCAGACTGGAATCATCTCTATGGAGGATTAAACCCTCGCAGAGTTTCACTCTGATTATATGATGAATTTATATCATGTTTACAGGCCGACACTAGGACGTCATGATGGAAACAATGTGCTTGTTTACTCTTGTTAAAAGTTTGAACTTTGATGGATAGTGCTCTTATCTGATTACAGCTGTTTCCTTTCTGTAATTGTAACTAAGTACAGTTACATTGTGCTGTAGTGGAACTGAAATATTTTCGTGACTATTGATCTGATTAGGGTCGACTACTGGAGAAGCTCTGTGCCTGAACACAGTAACCTGGTACAGGAACTAGATAGATGGTATTAAACCTGAAACTAATTTAACAAGTTTGGATGATCGCCTCCCAGACCCGACCCTTAAATAATCCACAAGCAGGATAAATTAGACCTGCGCCGTGTGGTTTTACTGGTGTGGCTTATCAGTTTTATTAAAACATTAGTGTCAGAGCAGCTGATCAGGTTTATTGGGGAAAAACATCTGTGAATCATTTAAAAATGTTTGTCTGTTATAGGAAAGATTCTAACATTTAAACAGGATGTTAATGTAGTCTGATCACCTGATCTAGGCTTCTAATTGTGAGAGGTATTTTATTTCCTGACCAGTTTCATTCATATTTTAAAAATATAGATATCAGAGTTAAAACTATTAGATGGACCAGGATGACTGCTGTGAGCCTGTTAATGCAGATGTTTAAGTCTTAAACAGCCATGAAGATGTTGAACATTGACACCAGTTTATGTAACTTATCACACGCTGCTGTTTGTTTTCTTGGCTCCTCTTTTTATTTGACTTTTATGTGTTTTCATCACTGTTTTAGAACATAAGACTTATTTATTTCTTAAAACTTTAACCAGAGACAAGAACTGCACATTAGTTCTTGGCTGGAAGACCTTTTGTGCAACGCAACAGTTGCTTTGTTTGGTAATGAGTTAAATTTTATTTGAATAGGGACAGTATGAAAAAAGTGTTGCATAGCAACAAGGTGGTGATGATAATGTGCCTCTCTGGTGTGAACTCATTCCAGAGTTGTACCAAGAGATTAAAATGAGCTGTTCAGCTTGTCTCTTCCTTTGATATATTGTGTTATGACGGTTGCGCATTTCTAGTTGACGACATGAGAGTAACAAGACTGAAACAACACAAAAATCCTACCAATCTGTTCATCAGGACACGTCCAGAATTTGGACCAATTCTTGATAAAGAATTTAGTTTGAAGCCAAATTCTCCACATCGATATTATTTTGAGCTCATGAGTATTTTGACCCGTAGCTTTTGTGAATCATGTGACTCTGATATCTTTACTTCAAAATCAATTGGTTTTCCTCTTCTTTCCTTTAGAACACAATAGTGTCTAATTACCAGAAAGAGGTTGGTGCTGCTGTGCATCCAGCCAGTGGTCAGGTGCTTTTCTCTCAGTTTGAAAACTTCCATCTCTTCTTTCTTCCTGTTCTTTTTCTCTGATGGACTAATTATTGTCGTTGTTCTGTCTCTCGCGCTGATGGCTGCCAAACGGAATTAAAAACCAATTATTGATAAATGAAGAGTGACTTTAGCTTGTGTATGTGTGTGTTTGGAAGCAAGCCTAAACCACAGCACTACATCTGTCATTTGAACGCCATGACAACCACTCATGTGTGGCGCAGCATCCTGTGCATTCAACACACACATCTGCACTGCAACGCCTTCGCTGCAGGAGTGTGTGTGTGTGTGCATCAAATATGTTTCTGCATCTGTGCTTTCACATGTATGTTCAATGCATATCTGCGATACTGCAGCATGTACAAACGTACATGCGTGCAGGTGATAGTGCAGATGTATGTGTTTACAGATGTGTGTGAAAGAGAGAAGAGTGATTGGAGTGTGTGTTTGTGGCGTGTGTTCTGTTTGTGTGACAGATTGACGTTTGCACAGATGGCGGATGATGAACATATGAATTTCACTTCCCACTTTACATGTTGACTTGACAACACTGTTAAAGCACATGTCAGGAGATTTTCACTCTCAACAAGCTTTATTGATCTGGACTGAGGATTTGGAACAGTTGAAACACAGATGATCAGAATAAAGACAGAAAACGCGATCGGGATCACTGAAAGACGACTTGTTGTGTTTAGTCTGTGTTGGATGTTGAATTCCTCTGACGTTACACTTCTTTGTTCTTCTTGATTTTTCTCTGTATTAATAAAAAATAACTGTTTCTAAACAGAACACATATTGCACAGCGAGTTCTAAAGAAAAACAAACCGATCTAGGATTTATTTTTCTAGCAATTGTGACTCAGAAGGATTTTAAAGTTATTTACAAGACAAAACTAAGATGAATCAGAAACTTTAGACCCATTGAATCCAAAAACCCACACAAACTGCTGATGAACAGTGTCTAGTGATGAACACTTGATTTAAGGAACAGATCTCTTAATCTGGAAATTACAAACAATCAAGTATCAAGTTCCTTTATTCATCCGTGGGTAAATTAAGTTCCAGAGAGCAAGTTTAGACTATTTCTCACACATATAACAATAAAATGACACCATACAAACAAAACACTAACAACCACATTCTGAAATATTTGTCTTTAAAATAAACTATATTATAATCAAATTTCCTTTAGAACCGTTGTCTCAGAACAAAAAGCTCCTCTGTTGGATTTCCAGTTGTGCAAATTTCTCTGTGGAACATGCTGTTGTCCCCTGCATTAGATTTATTCCAATAAATCCACCAAAATGTCATTGTAAAAGCAATTTGCATGTAGGTACACAAGTTATGATAAAATGGACAATAAAAGCAGAAAGATTCCACATTTAGTTTAATTTTATTATCACTGATATACCTGATAAACATGTTTTTGGGATTTTGACAGGAAGTACTTGATTATCTGGGAAAAACCATGAATGCATTAGGGTGATTAACAGTATGTATGTAGTTATTTATTAAATACATTTTTATAAAAAATGATAAGTTCTACATACTTTCAAAAAACTTGTCACATATGTGAAATAACATCATAAATAAAACTAATTGGAAGATCTACAGTTTGAATTTTGGATGTACAAGTCCCGGCAGAGAATGTTACATTTTACCGGATTCTCCAGTATTTTCTCCCACTGACCATAAACACTCATATTCAGTGAGTTGGTGATCCTAAATTAACTTTAGCTTTGAAGACATATTTTACTAACATGACTACACAGAAAAAACACAAACACGTATATATTAAGTAGGTTGGTCCCAACACACACACACACACACACACACACACACACACACACACACACACACACACACACACACAAGTGTGTTTTGGTATCCTTATGGGGACCGTCCATTGACTTCCATTGATTTTAGTAACTAGATTTATACCTAACCCAAACCCTTTTACTAACCTTAACCATTACTGATCTATAACTAACCCTAAGACTAACTAAAACTCTATTCACACCATACCTATAAACCTAACCCCTAACCCTAAAAAGGGGATTCCCCCCCATGGGGACCAGGCTTCGGTCCCCACAAGAACCCTCGGACCCCAGAAAGATAGTAAAAGTCAGGAAACGGGTCCCCAGGAGGTCGGAAATACAAACCCACACACACACACACACACACAGAGTAAATTCTTATTAATCCCAGTTAAAATACCACAAATCCATCATCTGATCCCTATCTGTGAGAACTAGGTTATTATTAGAGCAGCTGCGAGGGAAAGTGTGTGTGTTTAGATGTATTTACATATATGCGTGTGTGTGTGTGTGTGTGTGTGTGTGTGTGTGTGTTCGGAGGACCAGAGCTGTTTTCCAGAAAACTGTTTTGTAATTACATCTGGAAGGAGGAAACTCGTTATCTGTGTTAGCGAGCGGCCAAAGGCAAACACTTTGAAATGTGGCTCCTCTTCAATGCGGCAACGCCAAAATACTGGTAATAATGACTGATAAACTATGGGAGTGTAATTGAGTCTATTAGCATTTTTAAAAAATGCTGTTGAAACTTAAATGTGTTTGCTGTAGACTGGCTTCTAGGTGTGAACTGCAGAGCTGCTCAAACACAGTCACAGTTTTTCCTTTTTAAACAATTTTGTTCATTTTAATTACAGTTTATCTTTTCAGCTCTTTAGTAACCTACAATATCTCAATAATTTATGGAATTATTCTGTTACTGAAGCGATCTACACCAAGTAGAGACCTTCAAAAGTTTGAAACGATTTTAGTGATAAAAAAATAAAGTTTATCATCCAGTTTTTGTGAATCCACGTTCCTGCTCAAATCTTTGAAGGTCCACCAGCATCTCAGTCTGGTTCAGGTCTCTGAAGGTCCACCAGCATCTCAGTCAGGTTCAGGTCTCTGAAGGTCCACCAGCATTTCAGTCAGGTTCAGGTCTCTGAAGGTCCACCAGCATCTCAGTCAGGTTCAGGTCTCTGAAGGTCCACCAGCATCTCAGTCAGGTTCAGGTCTCTGAAGGTCCACCAGCATCTCAGTCTGGTTCAGGTCTCAGAAGGTCCACCAGCATCTCAGTCAGGTTCCGGTCTCTGAAGGTCCACCAGCATCTCAGTCAGGATCAGGTCTCTGAAGGTCCACCAGCATCTCAGTCTGGTTCCGGTCTCAGAAGGTCCACCAGCATCTCAGTCAGGATCAGGTCTCTGAAGGTCCACCAGCATCTCAGTCTGGTTCAGGTCTCTGAAGGTCCACCAGCATCTCAGTCAGGTTCAGGTCTCTGAAGGTCCACCAGCATCTCAGTCAGGTTCAGGTCTGGATTTTGACTGGACTTCTGCAGCACCTTGATTCTTTTCTTCTTCAGTCATTCTGTTGTAGATCAGCGGCTGTGTTTGGATCATGGTTCTGGTTCATGACCCAGTTTGGTTCAAACTTCAGCTGTTGGACAGATGGACTCACATCTGTCTCTAGAACCTTTTGGTATGAGGTCAACTCAATGACTGCAGTGCGTCCAGGTCCTGATGCTGTAGAACTAGCCCAGACCATCAGCCTCCCACCACCGTGCTGATCTGTTAGTACTGACATACTGTTGTTGTGCATTATGGGTAAACATCTCCACCTCTGTCTCACCTGTCGAGAGGAGATTTTTCCAGAAGTCTTGTGATTTGTTCAGATGAAACATTTTAAACCTGCTGAGTCTTTCTCCTGCAGCTCTTTCCAAAACCACCTTCTACTTTGAGTCTTTTTCTAACACCTGTTATGAACTTTAACCTGCTAACCGAGGCCTGTAGAATTTGAGGTTGATCGTAGATGTTTTATTTTTTTACATTTCTTTAGGATGTACTTGCTGTGACAGAAACTTCTGGGACGATTGACATCTGTCTTTAATCTTTCCTCTTTCTGGCTGTAGAATGTTGGACTCCAGGTTGTTATATTTTAACCCTTCCCAGATTAAAACTTTTTCTCTCTTGATATTGTGTTAACACACACCTGTATGCTCCAGAGAAGCAAGCTGCCAGAACTCCTTCTCCAGCTCACACTTTAGACATTTGATTAACAGCTCCTGGATGCAACTGACTTTAATTATTCATTTGAAAGCAGTAAAGACAGATTTAGTTTTTTTACACTCTGCTTGTGTTTTTGGGTTTCTTTTTTGTTAAATACTTAGATGGAGTAATGTGCTGCTGTTCCAAGGTTCTATTTCCTCCAACCAAGAGCAAGTAGTTCTTATATCGTAACTTTATTTGTATTTACATATTTTGTGTGTCTCTTTATATTTTTACATTTCTGCTGTTACAGTGCGTCTGTAATTTTACCCCATTTTCTCCTTCGTTTCATCTCATGTGCTCTCTCATGTATGACAGGGGTGAGGATGTTAGACTTGGTTTAATTAATACCACAGAAAATCCCTGCTCTGGTCCCCTCTCCAGACCCGGACATTAATCAGAGGTATTTTCGGGGGAAGCGAGGCGGCGCAGGTGCAAATCGTCGGGGGCAGAGAGGGAGTGTCAGATGATGTATGAAAATACACAGCAAAACCTGATCTAGCCGTCCAATCATCATCCATCAACATCCACTAGCTGGGCAGAACGAGCCAATGAAAAAACGGAGAGGAAGGATTTACGTCTAGTTTCATCAGCATAAACAAGCTGGTTGGTTTGTAAGTAGGAAAACATTAAAGTTCCTGCAAGGATACGAGCAGGATTTCATCTGTTTCTGACTTGGTTCAGATTATTCTCTAATCTGCACCTTGGGTTTAAGCCTTCATCAGTACGTTCACCTGGAAGGTTAGACTCTGACCATACAAATGATGTTTTATACAAAAATATCACCTCATTTTATGTTTGAGGTAATTTGTGGAATCTTTTGTCATAATTGTGGTTTTATGATTTATGGCTAAAAAAAGTTTCTGTTTGAGTTCCAGGAAACAATTTAAGGGTTTTACACATTTAAAAAGTTCAGGATTTTTCAAGATCAATTCATTTATTTGTAGATAGAACTGCATTTTGATGCTGTGTAGTTTTCAGCAATAATCTATAAACAGGTAACTCCAAATCATTCATGTCACAACGTCCATCTTTTACATAAAATCAATATAAAAGCCTTTAATTTATCCAAGCAGCTTATTTATAAACATTCATGTTCTAATCTTCTAAAAAAACAAGGAGAAATTTAATCTGAAAATACGAAGGTTTTCTAGGCCATTTTCCTCTTTTCATACTTAACCAGACTTTTATAAAAAATAATCCCATAGTTTATAGTTTATATGATATTTGATAGAAACATAAAGGACTTCCCTACAAAAAGTTATAAAATATTTTCAACTATGGGACGTGCTTGAATTTTTGGTTTGTTGCACAAAGCTGAAACTGGCTCTTGCAGCTTTAAGCAGCAGAAAATCAGTAATGTAGAAATTAGAAGAAGAAGAAGAACTTTATCCCTTAATTACAACAGAAGACAAATCTATCATCAACATAGATAAAACGTTACAGCACTGGGCCACTGCAGGGCTTAGCACAAACTAATTCTCTCAGAAATGTCATTGTTGGCAGTAATAATTATCAGATAAAAGATGGTGGTGATTATAAGGAAACAATAAGCAGGTGACAGTTTACTGTATATAATAGCTACACTATTAATATCTATGTTATTAGTTCATTATAATGTAAAACCACACAGTAATACTCTACATCGCTTTATGAGTATGAACCCTTTTATATCTAAATCTCAATAAAATTAGTTATGATTTTAATTGTAATGCTAATTTTAATCCAAATATCATTTCAGAGGTTTTGTGTGTTTCAGGTCAGGCGTCATAGATTCAAATGAAATAATACCCTCTAACTCAGAGCTTTAATACATCAGCTGATTTAACCCACGCAGAAAAACCCCACAAATACACTCACTTAATGCTATTATGTGTCACTCAAATTCTGTTTGGTTTAATCATTTTAGAGCCTTAAGCCCTTTATGGATAACAGGAGAATTCTACTACTTATGAAACACGACTGTCATTTCCATTTTCACAGTTATGTGCGTTTCCTGTCTGTAACTTATTTAATATTTAGCATAATTTTGAATTGTAGCTCAAAAGGTTTAAGTGATGAAACTCAGAAGGATCAGGACCGAGTTCAGTTTCACAGGTTTTAATCAGATGTGAGTCCAGAACGGTCTGGCTCCTGTCAGGTGGCAGGAACCCGTCCCTGCAGAAATTTGAGTTAAGATCAACATTTATAATGTTAAACATTGTTACAGTCTTTGAATGCAAAACAAGAGTTTTTATGGAACTCCAAGGACCTTCCACCTGACTCTATGTCACCTGGCAGGAAGATTTGAGAATTGTTTTGGTGAAGAAAACATGTTGAAGTTTAGACTGACCAACTGCTGACCTTCAGCAGGTTACGCTTGTATCTCACTGCAGCTGTTAGCGATTAGATGGAAAGTGTTGAGAAAACAAATGTTCAGTTGGAATCGTACTTATTGGATCGTACAAGACTTTGGTGAGACGTTTCCTTCATGAACAGGTCATTGTGTATTGTATTGTGAGCTGTATTTACATTCAAACACATTCTGACAGTCGTGCACTGTTTGTCACCACAGTTTAGTCATAAAGTGTTTTAATTGTGTCTCAATTTATTCTCAGTTTGTTGTCAGTCCCTTCACATTTCTCAAACTTTCAGATTCACGTAAACTAAACTGAGAAGTAGGTGAGCAGGATTTGACTGATCCAGACTCAAGGTTCCAGACTCAGGGTTTTAGACTTAAGGTTCCAGACTCAGGGTTTTAGACTTAAAGTTCCAGACTCAGGGTTTTAGACTTAATGTTCCAGACTTGGGGCTCCACACTTTGAGTTTCAGATTCAGTTCCCCAGACTCAGTGTTCCAAACTCTAGGTCCAGACTCAGGGTTCCAGTCCCTGGGTTCCAGACTCACGGTTACAGTCTCTGGGTTCCAGACTCAGGGGTCCAGTCTCTGGGTTCCAGACTCAGGGGTCCAGTCTCTGGGTTCCAGATTCGGTGTTCCAGACTCTGAGATCCAGCCTCTGGGTTCCAGACTCGGTGTTCCAGACTCAGAGATCCAGCCTCTGGGTTCCAGACTCGGTGTTCCAGACTCAGAGATCCAGCCTCTGGGTTCCAGACTCAGAGATCCAGCCTCTGGGTTCCAGATTCGGTGTTCCAGACTCAGAGATCCAGCCTCTGGGTTCCAGATTTGGTGTTCCAGACTCAGAGATCCAGACCCTGCAGAGAACACATGTTTTAATTACGTTAATTAAAATATTAATGTTAAAACCTGAAGCGTGAGACCAGCGAGGACACTGGGATTCATTTTTGGTAATAATGTTTGTTTTCCATGTGCATGTTGAGTGTTTGTGCAGAGCTGCTGTAGGATTCGGCGTCCGCGCTCATTATGAGGCTGATTGTTGGTGTAACAGCAGAGCAGTTAAGCTAATGCTCTGGTATTAATTTGAGGGGGAGGTTATCCTCCTAAGGTTGTTCTGACATGGCCGCTAATCTCACTGGTGGTTCTCCTTTTAATTTAATTACAGTTAACTGTGTTAATTTTTCATTAAAGTATTAGTTAGAAGAACGTGTGTTTTAATCAGACCAACGTGCTGCAGCAGCAGCGTTCATGAGCCCCAGCGTCGGCGCTCTGTCCCTCCCTCGTCATCATCTGTTTTCTGTTTGTTCTCTCGAGACTTCCTCATCCTTTCATCCCTCTTCTGACAGAAGCTGGTACTCACAAACAAACACACTCCTGCAACAGCACAAATACATGGCTGTCGGGTTAATGCCCAGAAATAAATGTAAATGAGAAGTTTTGTGTGTAACCCCCTTCACGTACATAAACACTCAGAGCTCCGTCTCTCCACAGGCCACAGCAGATGTCTGTTGTCAAAGTGAACGAGAGTCAAAACGACCAGCCTGTCATATTTTCATATTTAACTATTCATCTCATTCTTATTCATGGAGCCAGAAACACACACAAACAGGCAGTGTCAAATATTCCACGTTAAGCGTCTTGCAGGACATTTTAAATTTGCATTTTACCATAAAATGACCTTAAGTGTAGCAACTAAGTGATTCTTATTCAACTGAAGCTTACAGCTCATTTTTTGTTAAACAACTTTTCCTTCCTTACAAATAACTTTTACCTTTTTTAAATTGAAGAAAAACATTAAATGAGAGACAGATTTCCTGCTTTCTAATAAACAGAAACGTTTCTGATGTGCAGGGACACATGCAGTGTGTTGTAAAAGTGTTTCTGTAGTATTTCATTATGATTGACAACTTGTGTACAGTATCTATAACAAAGAACATGCCGACATCTGATCTTTTTCTCAGAACTTTATGACCTTCTACATAGCTGTCATGTGACCTGCAGCTCGTCCCAATCGTAGGTTTGTAGTTCATTCTACTTTGACTTAATCATTGGTACATTAAGTCACATGATGTGGTCAGACGTCACTTGGCGAAAAATGCTAACGTTAATAAAGCAACTGGATTTAACAGTCCGTCCGTCCGTCCATCCATCCATCCATCCATCCATCCATCCATCCATCCATCCATCCATCCATCCATCCATCCATCCATCCATCCATCCATCCATCCAGACCTTCTCTCCATCCACCCTCTCCGGCACTTCTTGGGGGAGCCAAAGACGTTCCTGGGCCAGAAAGAAGTAATGATTTCTTCAAAGGATTCTGTCTGCCTGGGGGTCTCCTCCCAGAGGGACATGTCTCCATGGGGTGTCCATGAGGTGTCCTAACAATATGCCCAAACCACCTCATCTGACGCCTTTCGATAAGGAGGTGCAGCTGTGCTACTTGAAGGTCCTCCTGGATAATGGAGCTCCTTACTTTATCTCTAACAAGGAGTCCACCCCCCTAGTGGTCCCTCGCTACAATGCAGTTCACCTTTTGTGGCCTTGAAAATTTGCAGATTTTTTTGGTGTAATTTTGCATAGTTTTATTTTTTTTGCATTGTTGCACATTGTGTTCTGTGTTATGTGCCCTAACAAGAGAGAAAAGTGTGAAAATGTTAAAGCTTGTCTGAAAAAAGTGTATACATTGGGTAGTGAGGGATTTTACAACCTTAAAATATCTATAATTTAAAAAAAAAAAATCAAGCTGACTAATTTTTGTTTATTGCGGGTTTTTTAAAAACGTAACTCCCGCGATTAGCGAGGGACCACTTGGCTGGTACCTTCTGGTATCTGGAGCTCTGCTAGAAGTATCCACATAGACTTTTCTGAGAAAAATAAGTGTCTGCTGTTTGGAAATGTTTTTTATTTTATTTTTTTTAAAGTAAAATAAGCTAAAAAAAACAAGTTCATAAATATGTATTTTTTAAGTTTATATCTAATCTACAGCCTTTTTTAACACTTAAATATCATAGCTTGTACTGTAGAAATCCATATTTTTATAATAAATATACCATCATAAAAATACATTTTTACTGTGAAATGACCAGAAATCTAAATGACAGTCATGCAGTTGTTTCATTGTTCCATGTAGCACAAAATAATTTTTAAGGACAAATTAATTTTATTTTCAAAGAATCTGAAGAGAAAAAAAGAATTTAATCACAGTGAAAGTTTGCATATGTCTCATACACCACACACTGTTTAAAATGTGTGTATCAGTCGTAATATTTGAAGCTTTGATCCACAGATGGTAGCGTTGTCTTTACCCGGAGTCCTCGGGGAACTGAATGTGTGTCGCTCTAACACTTGAAAGAGACCTGTCAGCATTTCTCTCTGTCATCTGTTAATAGGATCTTGTTTAATATCTCATCCATCTTTTTTCAACCTTTCTGTTTTATTTTCTCCCTCTGTTTCCTTTCCTCTGCCTGTTCTTACGCTTCCTTCCCTCCCTAACTTCCTTCCTTCCTTTCATTTTATTAAATTAGTACAGTCAGAGAGATGGTACAGACACACCCATATTTAGTATTTATGTGCTACAGAATATGTTTTTACACCTAGACGCACACACATTTGTACAAACACATAATGTTGCCAAGAGGAAATCAAGAGTTGGTTTGATGTGGAGCTCCTCGTGTGAATAAATGTGTTTTCTTGCTTGCGAAAAAAAACTTAATTTTTATTGGAGTCCAGGCAAACGTGTGGAGAAAGAGACAGGATGTTGGTTTTTCGGTGACTGATGATGCGAATATTTAAAGAGAAAAAAAAGAGGTTAATTCAGCTTTTCCACATCCTGAGCAAGTTTACCTGAAGCATCGTCTTTTACAAAAGGTCAGTGCATCTGCAGCCCCAGAGGCTGTAAAACATGGATAAATCCCTGCTGCCAGCTTACAATACATGTTTATACCATAAATGGCATCTAAACGTGTGTCGTTGTGGTTTTTTAAAAGCAGATTAACTGGTAGATAAAAATCAATAAAAAGTCTTAGCTGCCAAAATAATTTTTTTATGTTGATGATGTCATGAAAACACATACGTTCACAAAACAGTTTAAAGATGAGTTTGTTTAAAATCTTTAAAATAAAATTCTGGAGGTTCACCTCTAAATCCGAACGCTTTACCTTTCTTATATAAATTGTCCACAAATGCAAAGTCAGAAAAGCTTATTTAGCCTTTATTGTGATGTACTGTTAAGCCACATTAGCAAAAGAGATTAGTTTAGAAACAACTTGAAAAGTATAATGTAGTATAGATTACTTTTTATTCAACCAAATCTTTTCAAATTAATAATTATCATAGAACTGCAAGGATGACCAGTAGATCTGGATGTTTTCAAAGTAAGATTTTAGAAAATATAATTTTGAAAAACTGAGTTTGGGGTACTGCTGCCTTTGACTGGGATGGACTTTTGGCAATATACAGTATCCTTTTATCACTCATGTTAAATCTAAAGTCTTATGAACATGTCCAAAAGTTTTTTTTTTAAATATAACACCTTAATGGTGCGTTCACACCGGCCCAACCATCAACTTCATAAGCGGCAAGTTTCTATGTAAAGTCTATGGTGGACGGGCGTCAGACAGACGACAACGGCTCTGCGGCACTTTGTGAGCATTATGAGCGGCAACTTTTCAAGCTTTTCTGGCGTTTCAGGCTGACGCTTGAAAAGCTTGAAAAGCTCAAAGTTCAGCTAGCTGAACTTTTGACGTTCATAACGCTCTTGAAGCGGCATGTCAACCAATCAGAGCGTCTCATCGTAGTGACGTAAGACGTCACAGCACGTAGCCGGAAAGAAGCGGGATCAGCCAAAATGGAAGATAAATGAACCTCATCTAAACGTAGCTCCTGGAGCAAATGGTTAAACTCACCAAACTCAGAACGCATCTGAAGAATGGGGTGTATCCACAAACGGCGCTGATGCACCCGACGTCGACGTTGTCTAGATCTATGAAGTAAATAAATCCAAGCCACTGTCTCAATATGATCCGCCATAGCTCCGAACATCCGATAACAAAGGAAGCCCCGCCTTCGCGCTCTTTTTCGGTCCGGCTTTACGAGCTTTAATGCCTATGCGCTCTGACTGGCAGGCGTTATGAGCTTCAACTTCAAACATCAAATTTGGAGCGTTATCAGCATTGCTTGATGTTGACAAAGTGGCCGGTGTGAACGCACCATAAGAGTTAAAGACCCTGGGACCAAAATTACTTTGTTTCAAATGTTTGGCAGACATAATCTACTTGTGGGGGTGTTTGAATATATTTTTGGCCCAAATGGAACTCCGTACCTCTGCTGCCCTCCATAAACCGTATTCGGTTCTGTTACTTCTCCCACTGCTCTGTATCTCAGCATAATTTTAGTTGCCAACTTTTGAAGTCAAATATTTAACGTTTTGTTCCAGGAAGTTGGAGCAGCGAGGAGTAATTACAGCATGAGGTAATCGCTTGTGATTACTGCAGACTGCTTACTGCTGCATCAGTGATTAACCTTTAAACTGTTAGCCTTCTTTAAACATACAGAGGAGCACTAATGCAGCACACTCAGTTTAAAAAGCAGAGCGGTTAATGGGCTTTCTGGCATGAGAGTGGTCACTCAGCGTGTGTGTGAGGAAAAATAAGAGTGACGAGCAGGTAGTTTGTGCTACGAGTGTGTATAATGAGCAGGAAATGCCAGATCTATACGAGCGCCTTGTGTTTATAATGTGTGAGAAAATGTAAGAGAGTTTGTGTGTGACAGAGAGGGACACTGATATCACCATCTAGCTTTCAGTTGCCAATTTTACAAAAAAAAAAAGGAAATACAGGGAATCAACATTCCTGCACACAAACACCTCCAACATTTCCTTAACACACCTGCACCTGTTGACTGGTTGGCAGTCTTTCTCTACCAATTTGTGGACTTAATGTGCCCATTTATATTTCTCACACCTATAAAAAAATATTTTACAGTTCCCAAAAAAAGCACTCAATCTTCTAATTAACTTCGCCTCCTTCACCTACAAGCGGCTTAAAAATTCAGCTGTTGTGCTGCAAAAGTATCTAAATTAACTCTCTGCACATTGAATAATTATCATTATTATTATTAACTTTCTCCTACTTTGGTCACATCTTACATTCTTCAAGTAAAATTCTAGAAAATAATTACTTTGTCTTCTTACATTCAAGGAATAAAATGTGTTTTACTTATAAACTTTAATAAAAACAAGAAAATGCCACCAAGATGCAAAAACACATACAGACAGATGAATATATAATATATACGTCCAATAAAATGAACATAAATCAGGAACCAAACCTTTAAGTAGGCTACTAAGTACCAGCTCAATTAGCTGGAAATCCTGGGATATAAATAAAATGTTAAGGTTAAAATCCAACCCCGTTTACTTGAGACAGAAATTGATTGTTTATGGTTTTGTGCATTTGTGTGTTTGTTTACAAAATATGATCTAAATGAAAATCTCAGAAAATAATCCCTGCATGCACATGGTTAACCATCAGTATCAATCAAGATGTTTTAACTCTGGGAATTTTACAGATTGAGTTCAAATTCTGCGTCTCAGTAGCTGAAGTTCAAATAAACAGCTGTTCTAACAGAGACGACCTGTTTATTGGTTAAAGAAGTGTGTTTTCTGTTGGTAACCTGTAGTTTACCTGCTTCTTTTGGAGTGATGTTCATGCAGCATGAGACACTGAAAGGTGTTGACTTGGTTCAGCAACATTTCTCTTCCTGCAGTGAACATTGGTTATTTTTTAGTTTTCCCTGAAGCCTTATGAGTCCATTCTAATGTTTGTCCCGAGGCTTGAGCCCTGATAAGCCTGTGCATTAGTGTGGGATTAGCTTCCTTTCATATTTTTAATGTTCAATCACTGACCTGAAACTACAGTCTTAACATTTAATACTGCTGTAAAGCTTGTGGAGCCTTTAGCTTCTACACAACAAGTTAATGACACAATTTAATTTTGACATATTTTTCTCAGTGTCCGGGTGAAGAATGAAACCGTTTGTGTTCACAGCATTTTGTGTCATGCTCTCGTTAGTGTGCCTGCTTGTTAGTATTAAAGCTCATTAGTGTTAATTGGCTTTAATCTCTTATTAAACACAAAGGGAAAGACTGACAGAGGATGTTATGACTTTGGATGTGACAAGACTGTAAGTATTTCATATCTTCTATTATTTTCAAGATGCTGTCAGTCACCTGGATGTAAATTATGAATGTGATTCTCTAAAACACCCTGTGGAGGCCCGCAGGGACTGTGTGGAGACACGGGTTTGAGTATTCAGACATATACAAACCTCAGTAACTCTTTTGGTGATGTGATGTTGACTATGTGTTTGTTTCATGTGTTAAATATCAGCCGAGATCAGAAAGTGAAACAAAGGTTAAAAGGTGTGGAAAGGATCTGACCTCTAAACATTTGAACTCAAGTGTTCTGATGTTCTCTTTGAAACTTAGAGATTTTTTTAAGATGTTTTCTTGTTTGAATCAGACATGTCATGGCAGAGATTAGTGTTAACAGAAAGAAGGTAACCAGCATGTCACACACCAGATCCTTTGATGTTGACACATGGTGCTATAGTGGTTTGAACTGAATCTCATATGTGTTGGGGGTGTGTCAGTTAATTATGTGGCAGCATCCAACCTTCATCAGGTGAGAGGCGGGGTTACAGTCTGAACACGCATGAATACCACTCCAGTTCCAGAACTGTGTTTGAAAATGTGAGTTTTATTAGAGACGAGCGGACGAGTTCAGTTCAGCTCGTGTGTCTGATCAACATTAACATGATTGTCATCCAGAAGAGGGAAACGTTTCTTCTGCTGAAACTCATTAACTAACAAATAAAAATGAAATGATTTTCAGGGCTGCACAGTGGTGCAGTGTGTAGCACTGTTGCCTTGCAGCAAGAAGGTCCTGGGTTTGAACCCAGCCAGGATCTTTATGTATGGAGTTTGCATGTTCTCCATGTGCATGTGTGTGTTTTCTGCAAGCTTCCTCCCGCAGACTAACAACATGCATGAGGTTACTTGGTAACTTTAAACTGTCTCTAGGTGTGAGGGGTTGTTTGTCACCTGTCCAGGTGTAGCCCCACCTCTCACTCAGTGGCTGCTGAAGACACCAGCTCCCTGTGACCCTGAGCAGGAACAAGCAGGTGCAGAAAACAAGTGACTGACTGAAATGATTCATTTTATTTCCAATAGAACAAAAACCTCAAATCAGATGGTAAAACACATTCACTCAGTTTGAGTTTGACTGGAGCAACATGTCTGACCTGAGCAACAGGTGCTTTAGTGTCGTCGATGCCGTGCACAGAATCTTCTAGTATTCTATATATCAGATTTTATTTGGAGTCTCAAGAGGTTTTGATTCAGATATTCCACTATAACATGAGCCAACCTTTAAAAAAAGCTGCAGCTTCCTGCTGATGCTTGAACATTAAAATGAACACAGGTTAAATCAGTGAGCTCTGTACGGCTTCAGAGTTGCTATTAGTTGCTAAGTGGCGTGTGGTAATTTGATTTAGCTTTTATATGCAGCACACTGGGTTTACAGTCTAAATAAAACACTTTTCTGGCTCAAA
Organism: Pachypanchax playfairii; assembly: GCA_006937955.1. Classification (NCBI taxonomy): domain Eukaryota; kingdom Metazoa; phylum Chordata; class Actinopteri; order Cyprinodontiformes; family Aplocheilidae; genus Pachypanchax; species Pachypanchax playfairii. Next base: position 186,989 of record SSNP01000129.1, on the reverse strand, counting down.
ACCTTCACGTTTTGTTCCTATTAGACTGTCAAAAACTGACAGAATGTGTGGTGGTTTTATGCAGTGTAAATATGTGTGTTTTGTCAGTGACAGTAGATTTACGTACACACACAGTCACACCTGTTTTAATGAGAACCTGGCAGAGTTTAAGCCTGTTTGTCTGTATGTCAGTTTGTAGCGTTCGTCTCCGTCTCTGCTAATAGACTTTGTTACGATGCCAGAGGTTCAGCGCGTCTTAAATCGCTCAGCCGCTCCAACTCTGACAGTGTGTTCTGTGATGTTTAATTAGGAATAATAGTTTCTAATATTCCTGCAATTAGAGCCTGTCACTTGTTCAGTCGGGGGAGTCGTGTTGATGAGAGGTAGAAGTATAAAAAGTTTGACTACAAAAAACTGGCTGCACAGGTGAAGCCAAGTTGCTGCTTCCCTGGAGTTTATTTTAGTAAAATTCAGACAGTGTTGATGAATTTCTGACTAATGAATCATTTAAGCTCTTCTCTCAGGAAATAACTCGTTAAAACCAGGCTGAAAGTCGAAATCTTTAAATCACTATTTTTGCTTTTAGGAGGACGTTTAAGCTGAGCGTGCGCGTCTGTTTGTGTGTGTGCAGAGATTTACACAATCAAGTTGTGTTATAGTAGGTACATTAATGTTTGTAATGGGGGGGGTCAGACGTCAGATGAATTAAAACTGGATTTAAATTTTCAAATAAATTTATAGACAAAAGTTTTAAAAACTCTCTCAAAGTTTGGTCCAGGTTTAATTAATCATGCAACTAACTCGGGTTTAACTTGGGTTTAACACGGGTTTAACATGGGTTTAACTCGGGTTTAACACGGGTTTAACACGGGTTTAACTTGGGTTTAACTTGGGTTTAACTTGGGTTTAACTCAGGTTTAACACGGGTTTAACTCTGGTTTAACACGGGTTTAACTCGGGTTTAACACGGGTTTAACTCTGGTTTAACACGGGTTTAACTCGGGTGTAACTCGGGTTTAATTTGGGTTTAACTCGGGCTTAACACGGGTTGGTTTATTTCAGCTGGTAGTTTTATGATGCTGTGTAGTAGAGGCAGCGTGTAATCCAGCGGGTCGTCTCCTGAAACCGGGTTTTGCTTCTGGAGACCAAATGACGCCACTGTGTGTAAATCAAAACTTCAGTCAAATTCAGTCTCATGAAGATATTATGATCCACACTGAGTATTTAATAATCCAAAAACTTCCTGTGAAACTCTTGAATAAACTTGAGGATTTATTATAATGTTTCAATGTCAGCTGTGTTTAACTCTGAAAACAGTGTTGAACTCACGTTCCAGATGTTTCCATGGATTTGAATCTTATTTTGAAGATATTTATTCTGTATCACTTCCTGATTGTATGATAAATCCAGCTCTTTATTCAGGAAACACCTGGAGGATGATCTGTAGGTCACGTGTGTGCAGAAAGCTTCAATCAGAGCAAACAGTTTATTAGGATTTCTGCATTTCTTTTAGTATTTAGTGACCGTCACCTGTTGTATAACATGTTCTAGTTCTAATGATCACATCTGGATATTCAGTGTTTAATGTTGCTTCTCCCTTTTCATTCAGCTCTTCAGCTTGTTTTTCTTTTACTCACTTCATGTCTAAACCTTTTTGTTTTTATTAACTGATTATTTTTGTCTCGTTTGAGATTTGGGACGTAAATCCCAGACAGAACTGATAAAACTGATGACACTGTTTCCAGTGTTCTTACTTTTACTCTGTTCTAGTTGAAACTCTTCCTTAACGCGTTGGATAAGACCAAAATATTTGTAAGTAGTTTAGAGAAAACGATGTTGGGAATGTGGGTTAAACTTCACGGGGTTTGTTAATAAAAAGCAGTAGAAATGTTGCTCAGTAAAATACTCTGTTTATTGGGTCACTGAAGACTTTTTGTCCTGTAAATAGGCCCAAGCTCACTCTCTCACTCTCTCTCTCTCTCTCTCTCTCACACACACATACATACACACACACACACAATAGCTCCTGCTGTCTGCACAAACAGCAAACAGCAGTACAACAAACAAACAGAAGAGAAAGAGTCTCTCTTATGGGTTTAACGACCGAGAAAAGGAAAGAGGATGTTGTGTTTTGGGATGTCCATTCAGGAAAAGTAGGTCATACACACAAACATGTGCACCCACACACAAACACACACACACACACACACACACAAACACGCACACACGCGTGCAAGTAATATATTATTTTCTTTTAGCTTTTGTTTTTTAAGTCAGAATTACTGATCATTATATGTTCCAGAATTTTTAAATGATAAACAACAAGTGATGAACATTTAATTTTTATTAATACTTTAAGTATTTAATTTTCCTTCTTTAAACTTTCTTGTACCTGCTGGATCCTGTGCAGGATCTCAGGGAGCAGCACAATGTTCCACCTGGATTGATCTGTTATTCTCCTGCTTTGACCTCTGTGTACTTCAGCCTCATTAAAGAACTGGATTTACAAAATTATGGCACAAAACGATACATGACTTCATGAAACTGATCAATAGAAAGTATCTGCAGAACACAAACCAACGTTTTACTGGTAGCAGTCAGTCGTTAATCCTTACAGCTACCTGTGTGTGTGTTTGTGTTCTCTTGCTTGATGGCAGTAAGGTCACACCTTGTGATCCTGAATAAGAATAAACACATTACAAAAATGACTTAAAACTTCACAAAACAAGGACAAATAATTTCAAAATAAAACTAAAAAACTGACCCCAATAAAACAAGAACTTCACCCTGAATCTGCAGGTTCTGTTCTCATTGTTTTTCTATAAGAACATGATGTTTATATCCTGGTAAATTAAACAGCTTCTTCTGAAAGATTTCTGTTGTGATGGGAAAACATCTCCTGTTCTGTATTTAAAACAAGCGCACCTCCAGTAAGCTGCAAAGCCATCCATCCATCCATCCATCCATCCATCCATCCATCCATCCATCCATCCATCCATCCATCCATCCATCCATCCATCCATCCATCCATCCATCCATCCATCCATCCATCCATCCAGTGGTTTTCCTCCTCTTCCCAACTCACAATTTCATCACATTTTCCCTTTTTTCTTTTTTCCTTATTTATTTATTAATTTGTTTATTTATTTATTGCCTTTTTCATTCCTGTATTTCATTCTTTTTTCTCTACGTTTTTTCTTTTCTGTTATTGTTACATTTTTCACCTTCCTGTCTTCTCCCTCTCTTCCTCCCTTGTTCCTCCCGTTCATCCTTCCTTTATTTTCCACTCTTTTGCTCATTATGCATATTCATAAACCTGCAAACGTTCCCATCCAATAGCGTTTAATCCCTCCCTGGAAATCTGTTTCTGTTTTTTACCCTTAGCTCCTCACAAACACCTCCTCCTCTTCCTCCTCTCCCTCCTCTTCCTCCTCCTCCCAAACATCCAGCAGCTGGCCAACAGATGGGGCCCGCAGCCAAAAAAGCAGCAGCACCACAAAAATAAAAATTTACAAGAAGCCAGCAGTGGAATTCATTTAGGAGCAGAGAAGAGGGGAGTGGGGGTGAAGGGGGTTTATGCTTCTCCTCACTGCACTTTTTGTCACCCCCTCCTCCTCCTCCTCACGGCTTTATCTTCCTCCTTGCCTCATTGCTTTTCTTCCTCACAGCTGAAAACAAGTTAATGTGCTGAACATAATTCTCTGTGTGCTATCGTGGTCCAGTCTAAGCCTTGACCATCAGCTCCTCCCTCTTCCTCTTCGTTCAGCCTCAAAGATCCAATCTGGGATCAGGAAAACATCAAACGTGTTTAAAGTCATTTGCATTAATCAGACAACTGATGCACGCTCTGACAGCTGCAGTAAAAGGGTCTCCTGATCTCTGTAAAGTCTTTGTTTCTTATCTAATAGGTGAGTTTTAGTCTGTTCCTGCAGACCTGTCCATGCAGCTGCACCCTGTTGTTACTCGACGGGAGTCGGACATGTGCAGGTTGTGTTTCTTTGCTGCTGGAACCTCCCTGATCCGAACTCTGGACAGATGTTAAAAACCTGCAGGATTGTTCCTCATGCGGAGGTCAGCTGCTGTCTGATGCAACGTTCCTTCTTTAACAGGTGGTACTCAGCTAAAAACCTGGAGAACTGATTGTTTCTAAGAAATTCTTGTCCAACACATTGTTAGAAATTATATATTTTTGAGATAAAATCATATAAAAATACCTGAACGATGTAACCGACCAGCGGTAGAAACTCTTCATCAATAATTTGACCAAAAGGAATTTATATTACATGGTAGAAGCACCAGAAGCTGTTTTATTAAAATTATATTTTCTATAGAATTTAACTTTTTTGTTTTTATAAGAAATTAGTTCTGAAATTTGTCTTATATGTCACAAAAACAACAGGTATATTAAATATTTGATAACTTCTCAGCTGCTTGATTTTTATTGATAAATTTACCTTTTTTTCCTCAGAAGCATCAAACGGCTCTTAAATCAAACACAAACCTTTTCTAATATATCTGTAATATATCTGTAAATGTTTATCACAGTCATGTGACCTATATCGAAATAGATTAGTTGTTATTAACTCTTCTGCTTGTATGTTTTTACTTCCTAAATTGGATCAATCATTCAGGGTTTTTCTTTTTGCTGATAATCAGTTACAGTTTCTTCTTTTTCAGGTTTGTTATTTGTTGGAAGTTTAAAGGAAATTGTGCAAAAAACCAACAACTCAATAATAAAAAGTAAAGTTGTAGAAAGACAATTAAACTAAAACTTAAGAGTTAAAACAGTTTTCAACATGCTGAGGCTGCAGGTGGTTTTTGGGGGGGGTGGGGGGTGACACATGATATATTTCTTCCTCTCAGCCTCTCAACCTCACCGTCACTTCTTCTCCTGACAGCCATAACGGGACAGACGACATGAATAACAAGGACAGAGAAGATGAAGTGAGAGAGGAGGATCGTGGGGGTGGGGGGGGTGGGGGGGTTGAAAAAGCAGAAAGAGGAGAGAGAGACAGGAAGGGAGACTCGTCCCCAGAGGGCACTGTTTGTCCTCAGAGCCAGAAGAAAAGGGAAACACAAGGGACAAAGCAGTGATTTGTCCTGGTGTCAGATTGTCCAAGTTGAGTAGATTTTTTATAATCTGAAATTTTTTGTTTAAAAGCTGTTTTGAATGTTGAACACTGAAAATAAAAACAGTCCTGAACACTGATTGGCTGGGCAGGATGTGCTGAGGACTCACTTCTGTCACAATAAAAGCTCAGTGCTACAGTATGTGGGATATCATCATCTTGCTGACCTGCAGATGGATGCAGACGAGACTCAGACGGTCCATCAGGTGATGTCTTTTCTGGGAACTTCATGATTTTTACAGTAGAACAATGTCAGACCTCATTCTGCTCACAGCATGTCTGAGTTTGACTGACCTACATGTTTAGATCTGTTTCCAGCAAACCTGATTTAAACATGAGCTACCTGTAGGAGGGAGGGAGGGAGGGAGGGAGGGACGGACCGATGGACGGACCGATGGAATACTTGCTCACATAAACGTTCCTGCAGCTTCTCGTTCTGCTGCCTTCATGTTCCCACTGAGATCAGGTGTGTTTATTTTGTGGACCTTTTCATCCCTTCTCCCTGCTACCCACCTGCGCTGCACCTGACGTCAGTCCCACTAAAACACGCTCAGCATAAAAAAACACAAATGCAGTGTGCACATGAACTCATGACCAAACACACATTAAACAGCTCTGTACAGTGCACAGTCATCATCTCCGTCTCCCGTTTGAATTCTTTTCAAAGCAGCGACCCCTTTAAAGAGTCGTTCATGGTGACTAAAACCAAACTTGTGGCCCACACTCACACACACACACTCACACACTCACACACACACACACACACACACACTCACACACACACACACACACACACACACAAGTGTGTTTTGTTATCCTTATGGGGACCGTCCATTGACTTCCATTGATTTTAGTAACTGGATTTATACCTAACCCAAACCCTTTTCCTAACCTTAACCATTACCGATCTATAACTAACCCTAAGACTAACTAAAACTCTATTCACACCATACCTATAAACCTAACCCCTAACCCTAAAAAGGGGTGTCCCCCTCATGGGGACCAGGCTTCGGTCCCCACAAGAACCCTCGGACCCCAGAAAGATAGTAAAAGTCAGGAAACGGGTCCCCAGGAGGTCAGAAATACAAACCCACACACACACACACACACACACACACACACACACACACACACAGATCCATTTTTGTCCCCATCTGGTCACCATTCAGCAGGATGTGTACTCTCTCTGTTGCTGCTTGCTGGAGCGAACGCTCTCACAACCCTCATCTGTCTTATAAAACTAGACTCGTTGACCTTTTCAGACCTCTGTTGGTGTGTAGCTGAAACTATGTCAGTATTTATGAAATGTACTATTCCAACTCTGTACTTGGACTTCTTATTAAGTATTTATTCTAAACATGCTGAACTCTTGTTCAGATTAATTAAATGGCCCAAAAATGAAGGTGAAACCAACATGGAGCCCACCAAGAAATCTGGATGGGAAAAATCAAACAAGGTGCCCCCCCCCCCCCCTCCTCTTTGTGGAAGGTGATTTTTTATACCAAATATCTTAATGAATCTGATTAAAATCTGTACGTTTCTGACTTTGGTTTCCTCCCACAAACTGAAAATGTGCACATTGGGTTAAGTGTGACCCTAAATTGGCCCCATGGGTGTGAAAGGCAGTTTGTCTGTGCGGCCCTGTGATGGACTGTTGACCTGTCCAGGTGTGAGATGGATGAAGCTCATGCTGTGAACTGAGTTTTGACATGCATGAGTTTATAACAGAGAAGAAACCTTCAGCCCTGATTCAGTGCATCGAACACCGGACCGATCTTTATCAACAGGAATCATGTTATCCCATGATGCTTTGTGTTATGAACTATTTGAACTGATCAGATTATTTTAACAGGTTTTAGTTATTTAGGAGATTTTTTTCTTTTCAAACTGAAAGTTCGTTGATGGTTTTTTCTTGTGATTGTGTATGAAAACCAGAACCTCTGGTTCTAAAATAAGCTGATTTTTGCTGTTTCTGAGCAGCTACCTGTGGTCAGCACTCTGTGTGTGTGTGTGTGTGTGTGTGTGTGTGTGTGTGCGCACGTGTGTTTCACTTGTCTCAGTGAGCGATGGCCCCTCCTTACTTCAGGGTTTCTGGTCTTCCAGCCCTCCAGATGTTCTTACAAACTGAGCTGTTTCCACATGACGACTCCAAACCAAAGCCACTGGATTTCCCAGAATACATCATGAGGGTGAAGGGAAATAAGACATGTTAACACAACCGAAGAATCACTTAAATATGTTCCACTTCTAGATCAACTTATTTATGTGCAAATATTCAAGGGATTTAGTTTAAATACTTGTGATTACTTTATTTTTTACAACCTCAAATCTCATGAAACATTTTAATTGGCAGAGGAAGTCAATCTTCACCTGCTGTATCTACTCTCACTCCTCTTCATCATTGTTTCATCTGTTGACGTCAGTACTGGTGAACCAGACCTCAGCAGTGGTGGATCTCTTTGATCCCACACTCCATTAGAGTTCTCATACGGACCCAACATCACATGACACACAAACCCACAGCCTGTAATTTGTTGGTGGTTTATTGCTGTTCTCGTTGGCAGACGAGCTCCGGTACAATCGGAGCTGTCAGATGGACAAAATGTTGGAACACAAGCTGTATAATCAAATTAAACTGCAGCTTATTGTCTCAACAACACCAGAGTTCTTTAGAACCTTATTAGAACCTTACATTGTGTATGAACACGTTTTACTTCACAGAACACTTTTATTGATTTTATACTTTTATACAGTAAAAATGAAAAAATGTGGAAGTATATTGTATTAAATCATCAGGACAGGAAAGTCTAACTACCACTGAAGAACTAAACTGTTAGATCATTAGGAACCCACTGAGGTGTGGACGCTTCTGGTCCTTGTTCTGGTTCATCCTGCCTGAAGAGACCTCGTCATTTTGAAGGACTGGTCTCCTGAACATGGAACTTAGTTCAGTTCTCTCACTGAAGAAAAGGGCTGACTGCCTTGGACATGAGAACATGGGACAGCATGGGGACATGGGTCAGCATGGGGACATGGGTCAGCATGGGGACATGGATCAGCATGGGGACATGGATCAGCATGGGGACATGGATCAGCATGGGGACATGGGTCAGCATGGGGACATGGGTCAGCATGGGGACATGGATCAGCATGGGGACACAGGTCAGCATGGGGACATGGATCAGCATGAGGACACGGGGCAGCATGGGGACATGGGTCAGCATGGGGACATGGGTCAGCATGGGGACATGGATCAGCATGGGGACATGGATCAGCATGGGGACACGGGTCAGCATGGGGACACGGGACAGCATGGGGACATGGATCGGCGTGGGAACACAGGTCAGCATGGGGACATGGATCAGCATGGGGACACGGGGCAGCATGGGGACATGGATCAGCATGGGGACATGGATCAGCATGGGGACACAGGTCAGCATGGGGAAATGGGTCAGCATGGGGACATGGGTCAGCATGGGGACACGGGACAGCATGGGGACATGGGTCAGCATGGGGACATGGGTCAGCATGGGGACATGGATCGGCATGGGAACACGGGACAGCATGGGGACATGGATCAGCATGGGGACATGGATCAGCATGGGGACACGGGTCAGCATGGGGACATGGATCAGCATGGGGACACGGGTCAGCATGGGAACACGGGACAGCATGGGGACATGGATCAGCATGGGGACACGGGTCAGCATGGGGACATGGATCAGCATGGGGACATGGATCAGCATGGGGACATGGGTCAGCATGGGGACATGGGTCAGCATGGGGACACGGGACAGCATGGGGACATGGGTCAGCATGGGGACATGGGTCAGCATGGGGACATGGATCAGCATGGGGACATGGATCAGCATGGGGACATGGATCAGCATGGGGACATGGGTCAGCATGGGGACATGGGATCAGCATGGGGACATGGATCAGCATGGGGACACGGGTCAGCATGGGGACATGGATCAGCATGAGGACACGGGACAGCATGGGGACATGGATCGGCGTGGGAACTATCAGCTGATCTGATGAACTGAGACATCAGCAGCACGCATACAGTCAGGAAGTCCCAGTGTTTAGGTGAGAAACTGACACAAATGGTCTCAAATCGCTGAGATTTTAAATCTTTTAATGTTTCTCGCTCATATCCTGAATTTTTCTTAATAAAACTTTTTTTTATTTGCCTGACATTAGCAACAGAAATGGTTCTGATCCAGCAGCCTGTTTAAAAACTGATCACATGATCACAGAAAACACCAACCTGGAGAAACACGTTGCAACTATTTACCTCCAAAGGCTTAATGTTTTAGTGCCAAACGCCTAGTAATCAGTTTTCCACTCAGGTGGGCAGAGTGGACAACTTCTGTGTGACGAGTCAGTGATCAAAGGGAATGAATTTCCCAGCAGAGATTAAATTATCAGCTCTGATCGCAGGTTTTCTTTTGCAGGTTCCTCCTCTCGTTTTCAGTTGCTCCTTCGTCTTTTCTCACCCTCGTTCCTCATCAGGGGTGAAAATTTACCCGAAGGGAGTCGCTCTCTTTCTGTTCCTCTCATCTTCTCACCTTCCTCATCACTTCTGCCAAGCTTTCCCCAAAGGTGTGCTGCAGCTCACACTTGGAGCAGGAAACGATAACGAGCTTGGAGGAGAGTTTTATCACCTGTTCAAACTGTTTATTATTAGATAAGATGCCAACGAGTTAATACAGATCTGAGCTTATATTCTGTAAGAAGTTGATTCTAGATGTTTCAGGAGTGAGTGGAAGAGTTTAACTACTCAAAGATAAAAATAACGTAAGAACGTGTGATTTTTATCTGAAAGAAGATTACCTGATGAACTGTTAAAGGAAGCCACACCTGAGCGAAGCCTTGACACCTTCACCACTTCAGCTGTAGATGATTCTTTACACAGAAGATTGAGATAGTACAAGGTCTGTTTTCTGAAGGTTCCATGTGAAACTCTGGAGTTAGTCTAACATTTAATGAATATTTAAGATTAAATGTTTCATTTTCCTACAAAAACAGTCAAATAACATTTTTAAAGTCTGTAAATTTGTCTGATGTTTTAAAAGATTAAAAATGTTTGAATGAGCAGAAACAGGGTGGAAGGTTTAGATGGAGGGGGTGGGGCTTAAACCGGTACTGGAACCAGCCACTAGGGGGCATTTAGACCACTTCTGGTTCTAGTTTTTGTGTTGATGGTTTGAAGAGAGACTGAATGACACAAAGTCAAACAGGACGTGAAAATCAACTATTAAAAAGATTCAGTTTAAATTTGTTACCTGTTCAAACTTTGAAAATTAAACGCCATAAAACTCCAACCAGGACCGAATGTTCTCACTTCTTTAATAAAATCACATATTTGTTTAGTTAATGTTTTTTTAAATGATGTAAAATGTTTCAGCAGTGAACGGACGCCACATGGGACAGATACAGGTCTTATAAACATCAGTTTTATTTATCAGGGTCATGAATCTCAACTCTCATAGAAACCTCGATATACGTCACATCAAATATCATCTCATTATTAAATCATTCTTTCTGACAAATTATTGAACAAAGTATAAAAATCAGATTCTAATTAAAAATAAAAACGATTAGCTGTCGTTTAGGATCCTCTTTCTTCTCCCAAAAAATCAATAGGCTAGTGTGTGTGTCCGTGTGTGTGTGTGTGTGTGTGTGTGTGTGTGTGTGTGTGTCCGTCCGTGTGTGTGTGTGGGTGTGTGTGTGTGTGTCCTCGAGCTGAAGCAGGTTGAGGAAATCTGTATCCCATTAACTGGTTCAGCTCAGATCCACCCCCACCCAACCTCCCCCCTCCTCACCCCTGATGCTCACAACCTGCCGCAAAGCCACATCTGGTTGTTCAAAGGACCAATGTGTGTGTCAGTGTGTGTGTCAGTGTGTGTGTCAGTGTGTGTGAGTGTGTATAGGTATTTTCCCAGCAGCTGCCAGCAATCTTTGTAAAATGCTTTAGTGTGTCTCTCTCACAAACACACATTATTAAAACCATTAGTTGGTGTGAAACTATTTTTTCCTCTGCCTCAGAGCAGTGTGTGTGTGTGTGTGTGTGTGTGTGTGTGTGTGTGTGTGTGTGTGTGTGTGTGTGTGTGTGTGTGATGCTCAGCAGAAGAGGAATGCACATAAAGCTATAAAAGGAAAAGGTTAATGAAAAGCAGAGACTTCATGTCGATGTATCGAAACTTCACTTCGTTTAAAAGTCTGAATCTTTGTTCACTTGTTTTCAGGTCAAAATAAAACCACCTGATGAAGAAGAAAAACTTCTGCACACATATTTATCATCACAGAGAATAAGTGCTCCAGATATTTTCCTCTGAGTCCATTTCTACACCTCTGTGCAAAAGTTTTAAGCCATCCACATTTCCTGTTATTTTCCTTCCCAGCTGTCAGACTTTGTTGTTATTTACAGAAGTTTTTTATAAACGGTTGTAATAAGTTCAGAAGAACTGACTCGTCTCCTGTTTGAGCTAAATCAACATTAAAACAGGTAAATTTGTGTTAAACAGCAGCCTTCACTTTAAACTTATATTTACTCTCCTTTTAGCTTCTGTTTGGCCTCCAAATAAAAATGTCTGTCTTCTTATGAACTTCACTTTTTTTAGATTAAATAATCTGTAAAGTTTTAAAAGTTCCCTGTGAAACGTTTTAATCCAGAGAAACAACCGATAACATGAACAACAGTTGTAGATAAGAGCTGTGTTTGTATTTTCAGACCTTGTTGAAAATGTCACGTTGTTCTCGTCTTTACTTTGTTCCACTGACTTTGGAATAACACGCGTTTTATAGAACTTATGTTACATAATGAATGAAAGTTGTGTCTTTATGTGGTGGTGTTCCATCTGAGTCCAGAACATTCTGGATGGAACTGGGTTCCCATGACTCAGCGTTTGTGGTCTCCTGGATCTTCTGTCCTGGAACACGGAGACTGTTGCAGCATGTTGGTGTAGAAACTTTGTTCTTCAAATTCATCGAATTCATCAAATATTCCAGAATAATAAACACGCAGGTGGTTTTTGGTTAAATTCTGTCCTGATTCTGTTGAAAGATCTTTATTTTCATGTCAGTCAAACAAACAGGTTTATTTAAAACTAAATTAGTTTTTTTACTATCACAAAGAGAAAAGTTGAGTTTGAGTTAATTAAACTTTTAGTTAAGTTTGAGTTGGACTAAGTTAAATAAGTTCAGTTTTAACATTTAGTTGAACAAGTTTAGGATGAAGATGAAGTTAAAGTTAAATTACTTCAAGTTTAATCAAGTTGAATTTGAAAACATTGAAGTTAATTTAAAAGTTAAGTTGAAGTTTTAACCTCCTGAACCCCAAATCTGGGGACCTAGCTTCCTACCAGAGACTACACACCAAAAATGGGCCCCGGGAAGAACGGTTAACTTGTCTGATTCTTTAACTCAACCTCGACTCAAAGGTTAAGTTTGAGTTAAATAATAAAGGTTCCGTTTTTTGTGGCTCTTTGAGGGTTTTGGTGTCCAGAGTTCTGAATAAGTACTAAACAATCCTGGAGACACTAAATGTTATTCAACATATTACACTGAAAAACAACCTGTTAAGAGAAATAATTCCAAAAGTTCTGAATGGATGTTGATTACAATGAAATGGTCCAAAGAAGAAGTGGGTAGATTTTGAAGGGGATCTGGATCACCGTCTGGATCCAGGAATGTTTTTAAGAATTTTTTATCATTATGAGATAGAAGCTGTTTTAAACATCTCTGCATGTAACTCCATGATAAATGGTAAAAATACAGAGTGAGTTCCCAACAGGTTCTTCATGATACCAGGACTGATCTGGATCAAGTACTGATCTGGACCAAGTACTGATCCGGATTGTTACAAAATTCCAGATACTTTGATCTAGAAAAGACAAACATAATTAACCTTCATATTTTTTATCTCTACTAGATCAAATAATATTATAAACAACAAACATCAACAGATAGTCGAGACTCTGGAATCAGACGTGTGGAACAGATCTGATGTTCCTTCTAAAGTTCTGGATCCAGAAGAAAACCACCAATAACTACTGAACTAATAATCAGATCAATATCAATCCAACTGTTAAACGTGTTTTTATGATCAATGAATCTGATCATGTCGATACAACAAAGATGAAACTCAACAAAGATGAGGTTCTTGTTGGAGGTCTGAGGTTCTTGTTGGAGGTCTGAGGTTCTTGTTGGAGGTCTGAGGTTCTTGTTGGAGGTCTGAGGTTCTGGTTGGAGGTCTGAGGTTCTTGTTGGAGGTCTGAGGTTCTTGTTGGAGGTCTGAGGTTCTTGTTGGAGGTCTGAGGTTCTTGTTGAAGGTCTGAGGTTCTTGTTGGAGGTCTGAGGTTCTGGTTGGAGGTCTGAGGTTCTTGTTCAAGGTCTGAGGTTCTGGTTGAAGGAACTGAGGTTCTTGTTGGAGGTCTGAGGTTCTTGTTGAAGGTCTGAGGTTCTTGTTGGAGGTCTGAGGTTCTTGTTGGAGGTCTGAGGTTCTTGTTGGAGGTCTGAGGTTCTTGTTGGAGGTCTGAGGTCTATAAAGGATTTTCTAGTTATTTTATTTCTTTATCCTGTTAAACAGCTGATTGTAACGATCTATTTTTTGCTAACATTGTGGATTTTTATCCAAAAACAACATGAAAGGGTCACATGACTACATGAATTGAACTGATATGCGTGTTAGTGAGTAAAGAGTCTAAATGTGGAGTCATTTATGAAATTTACTTTAGTGAGGAAATAACAGCTAAAAGGATCAGTGAGAGATTACCCTGCAGTCTGCTCATTAAAACTAACACACACACATTCTGATAAGTTGTTGGAAGCTCAGATTTCCAACAATGACTGACCTTTGTTTAAATATCAACAGGCAGAAGGCGCGCAGGCTGGCGGCAGCCAAAAATCAGTCTGCTCAAGAGTTTGTCTTCAATATAAGAAAGAGGGTTATAAAAAAAACTCAGTTCAGTAAGTCAAACAGAACCAGGACAAAAAAAAACCCCTGAAACATCGAGTTTTATAAAAACTTCAAATGAACGCACTTATTATCCTTTTGTTGTTTTCATAAAAACTGTTTCTGGATTGTGTGTTTTTGTTTTAAACTTAAAACTGAGTAACGATAGTCGAGCAAAAGAAGTTAATGTTCGTATCATCACGTCTCTCTCCTGTGGAGCACGTGGTGGCACGAACACCCCACCGTGCACATTCTGCTTTTAAATACAACACTAGAACTTATGAGTCAGTTAGACAGTTTATCACTCAGGATAAAATGTTAACCAGCACATTATCGCCCCCTACTGGAGTGGAGTGTGAAAGATCCACAGTCCTTCAGGGTCCAGGTCTTCAAAGTCCAGGTTCTCCATATTTCAGATGTGTTTTTGACTCCAGTGATTGAGTTTCTTCCTCAGCTGGTGAAGAAGTTCTGCAGAAGCCTGTCGGTTTAAATCAGTGATGTTCAAGCAGAGAAACATCTGAGAGTCGGACATCTTGCAGCTGTTTGGAATGTGGATCTGTTTGAATATGAGTGAGACCATCATGTCCTCGTTCCTTCAGGTTTACAGGAACCCTGCAGTTAGTTGGATGGATGTAGAGACCAGGTCTTATTTTGATTAGCTTATCACATAAAGTCCAAAGTTACAGACGCTGGAACAACTTTGGATTCCAGATTAACTGAGAAATGCTGAGATTATTCCTGTTTCTGGTTTTTAGAGGCACTAAATTCGAGTGTTTTGCTCTGGCACCTGGTTTGGTGGGATGTTGTGCAACACTAGCTAGTACATGGCTGTATTTTTACTGACTGAAGCAGCTCAGCTTTGCCACTGAAGTGGTTCTGTTCTTTTTATGTAGCATCTGAGCACACCACAGCTCCGAATAAACACACACTTACACTCAGAAGCCACAAAGGGCCGACCTCAGCGGCAGGCGGTGCTGCGCTGCACATGGTGGCAGAATGAAACGCTGTCTCTTCATCTGTGACTTGATGTTCAGGCACCAACAAATCACAAATCCCTGATTTAGGATGTTCCCCATCTTCCTCTTCATTCTTTTTACCAGTTTTATTTTTTTCTTGGCTTCTCTATTTTTCCTCTCCTCCTGCAGAAACTCTGTCTCGCTCTTCCAGAATATCTCTTAACTTTCCTGTTTTCTATTTGCTGACTCGACACCTCTGCTTTTAAACCTCTCAACATACACACATGCACACACACGCATGCACGTAGAGTCCCTCAACATTACATTTAAGCACAATAGTTATATTCAAATTTGCTCCCTCATGGCTGCTGCGAGTCGTCACGTCCAGTCAGCAGAAGCTCGAGTCGAACACAGCAACCTACATTTGGAGTTAATGAATCAAAGCAGGTAAAAATAAACAGCTTTTATTTATTTTCTTGTTGTTGTTGAACATTATTTTTGGGATTGTTTGGGGGCATTAATATTTGAGTTTTGATACTCAGCAGAGAGAATGGAGACAGGAAGTAGAACAGTTCCGCCCGGTTTCACAGAAAAACAAGAAAACTGTGTCATTAAATAAATCTGTGCATGTGTGGAGGTCATCTGCATGTTGTCTGTTTATCCAGCTGGTAATAAACCAGTTAGTTTGATTCTTTACCACATGACCATGTGGATTTAAGTATCGAACACTGTCAGTGGTGTTTTTATATGAAACAGTTTCATTCAGGTGTGAAGGTCTTTATCTGAATCCTGTGTGATCCTCCGGAGGGAGTCGACCAGGAAGGACCCTGATCAGCTGACTCCTGATGTGGAGGAGTGTCTGCTCTACTCTGAACTCACTCTGGATGATGGAGCTTTAGAGTTGAACCTGGTCCCCTTACAGAAGGAGGTTCATGTCAGCTCCTTCAGTCCAGGATCTTATTTGTTCACCATGATGTTTGAACATACATATCTTTACCTTTGGGCTCAGCTGACTGAAGCAACACGGTCTTTACTGCTGATGATGCCCATCACACCATCATTTATAAACAGGATACTGGATCTCCACCTCTTGAAGCAGCAACTTGACCCCGTTCCAGAGAGAACACTACAGCCAGTATCAGTTAGAAACCAGGACCTCAGACTTGGATGAGTGGTACACACTGAATGTCCTGGTTGAAGACACCATCACAACCAGATTATCTGCAGAAGGACCCCGAGGTTCCCAAACTAGACACCCTTTAATAATGACTAAACCTTAAGATCCCATCCATGATCACAAACAGACCAGATCCCAGAGCAGCTCTGGTAGAACCCATCAGGTCTCAGACAAGACACAGCTGTAGGTGTACAGAGACCAGATACACCTCAGAAGACCCTGTCCTCCCAAAGTCTCACATCAATCACATCATGAAGATACATCTTTTTCTTTTTAAGCTTTAGCAGCAGATACTCTGGACTCACCTAACTCTGTGCTGAATTAGCATCTGTTGCTCACTGGAAACATTGAGTGGATTCTTCCATCTCTATGATGGAGGAAACTGTTTTAGGAAAATTCAGCCAAAGCATAAAGCTGCATTTACTCAGAACAACTTCTCTTTATAGAGAGAAGGAAATGACCTGAACTTGACCTCCGCTGTCTCATTTAAGCTCCAGCTTTTTCCTTTCACGCTCTCTTCACTCCCACAAACACACATTTTTATTTGGACTGGTGACCTGTCCAGGTGTAGCCCCGCCTCTCGCCCAGTGACTGCTAGAGATAGAGACCAACTCCCTGCGACCCTGAACAGGATCAAACAGGTACAGACTGACGGACCTATGTTAAACACTGCAGCTGTCTGTAAGGCACCTGACCCTGTATCCAGAAACCAGACCAGATCCAGAGACATCTGGAAGGATCAACACATCAAATGTAACACCTGTTGAGTTCCTCAGAAAGAACTTCAGTGTCTTTTCAGGATGTTTTAACCTTCCAGTGTTTGTCCTTGTTGGACGGGAACCTGTAGATACTCTCATGTGTTCCGTGTACTTCCTCATTCACATCCAACACAGAACATGAGAACAACATTACAGATGTTACCTCATCTCTTCCCTTTTTACAAGCCCAATTCCACAGACTCTGTGTAAAATGTAAATAATCTCATAAATCCACATTTTATTCTCAAAAGAATAAAAAACAACATATCAGATGTTGAAACTGAGATATTTTAACATTTAAGAGTAAATTTAAGCTCATTTTGAATTTAATGGCAGCAGAGCATCTCTAAGAAAGTTCAAACACAGTTCTAGTTCATCGTGTAGTATCTCGTCTTCTTCTAACATCTGTAAACATCTGGAAGTGAGGAGACCAGCTGCTGGAGTTTTAGGAGAACATTCCTGTCTGATGCAGGATTTTAGCTGCTCAACAGTTCTGGTCTTTGTGGTTTCATGATGCTCCAGATGTTTTCTAATAGTGAATGATCTGGACTGCAGGCAGGTCAGTTCAGCAGCTGGAATCTTCTCCTGCGAGGTCATGATGTTGTGATGAGTGTACTATGTGTTCTATAATGTAAGATCTTCCCTGAGGAGACATCTAGATGGGAGTAGATGAAACTTCCAGGTACTTTTCACCTTTACCTGGTGTTTCTGGATGTTGTTCACATGATCCATCTGTGAGTGAACTATGTTGACAGATGCTGATATCTGGACGTGTTCTTGAGTCCATGTCGTGATGTCCGGTATAGAATCAGGTTTTTAATGCAGTTCTGCTTCACAGCTACAAACATGGTGAATCCCTGTTCTGCTTCTCTGATGTTCTCCATTTATACTCTGTCATGTTACTGAGCTGCTGCCTTTTAAATTAGTTACAGTAAAATGTTCCTCCAGTTTTTTATTGTAACAATGAATTTGAGATTTTTGTTTCTTTTGTTTTGAGACGTGTTGCTTTATTTAATTTAAAATGAGCAAATTATTTTTATCAAATTATTTGATATATCATTTATGTTCTGTTGGGAATAAAATATGAATTAATTAGATTTAATAATTTAATTATGTTTCTATACAGATTTTTCAAAGTAAACTTATAAACAGAATATCCCACTGAGTGCAGAAGCCCTTTTTCTCATGAATTACATGATTGTGTCATTGGAAGTTTTCTAAAATTAGCTGCAGTTAAAAACAACATTTTATTTAAATTTCACATTGAATCCATGAGGCCTCTGCTGAGATGCTGGAGGAAAAAAAAAAAACAGATTTATTGTCCATGCCAGAAATTTAGACAAAATGAATCCAGATCTGTCCTGAAACAGAAAAGTCTTTTAGTTAAAATGAGTTTCAGAAGAATCGTTTCCTTCCTCTGGATTAGAATCATGTTAATGTTGATCACACACACGAGTTGAACTGAACTCGTCCACTCGTCACATTTTCACTCTCACACTCTCTCAGAGATCCGGCTGGAATCAAAGGGTATTAGCTGTGTGGCGTTCACTTCCCCCGCTCATTTCCCAGCATTCCCTGCAGCTGTACGATTACACAGGTGTCTGGCAAAAACACAGTGTTATGTACCACAGAGGGGATGCATGTTTGGAGAAAGAATGAATATGTATGTGTGTTTCTATGTCTGTTGTGTGTTTGCTTGCACAGCGTCCCTGCAGGCTGTGTGTGTGTTCTTGTGGAAATAGTTCCTCGTATTGACTCAGACCAAATGTTTCTTGGATCTGTTGGTTTTTTTCTCGTCATCTGCAGCAAATCTCAGCGCGAGTGACCAAACTGCTAAAAATACAAATAAAATGAGTCTTTTTGAAGTGAATTCGGGATGACAATCAACCCTGAGTCCACATGTTGGAAGGCCCGTGTGTTTCATCATGGACATTATGGGATGTTAAACATGATGCAACACTCTGTGAGACGTTAGTGAGAACTGCAGCAGATCAAGTTCTGTGATGTTCAGGTTCAGGTTGGCTAAACCTGGTTACATCTGGAACCTGATGACCCGAATCACTGACAGCTTTTATCAGTTTAATTAACATCATTCAGTTTAACAGCCTGTTTGTCTCTGAATGATTCAGTGAGTTAAAAACATTCCTTCAGGTATGAGAACAGAAAAAGTCCAAAGAAGATGTTCAGAACGTCTGGAGAACGTTTCATTAAGACCAGTTGATGGGGTCTGAATTCAGGGACGATGGGACGAGGAGTCTGTTTACATGTTTCTCTGTTTCATCATGGAAGGTGGAGGATCATATAGACAGAGAAGGTTTGAGGAGGTTCAGATGGATGATTCTCTCCTGACTGACATGCAGCAGATCATCTCCTGAGCAGGAAGCGTGTCCTGAACTCCTTCACTGATTCCTTTTATCTCCCGAGGTTAGTGTTTGTTTTGACCCAGATGTGACTGATGCACTGAGTTTCATGTCAGACCATAACTGTGTGTTCCTGCTCCGTTTCAAGGCTGAAGCTCAGACTAAACCAGGTGTTGTTGTGAAAGTGTTATATAACTCGTTCACACGCTGATGAAATCAGAGGTTGTTACATTAAAATCACCCTGAGGTCAAACAAGGGAAGAAACTTCCACCAGGTTGTTTCTTTTTATTTATCATCTTTAAATCTTTATTAAATGTTTCAGTTGGTGATTTAAAGCAACAAGTTTTATTCAGATTTTGATTGAATCATTTTGACTGATTGGGTTTGAAATTTCTTTAGAATTTAGAATCTGATTCTACCGTCTGTCCAGATTTTTGCTTCTTTCAACTCTCAACTTTTTACTGAAAAAACTTTATTTAAAAGACTGACTAAAACAAAATAGATCATTATGTGAGGATTCTTATTTAAGGAACTTTTAATGGACATCAAAAGAAACCTGTGTTTGAATTATTTCTATTTTCTTTCCTATAATTTCTATATTAAATACGAAGGAACAACATGAGGATTTTAGAGACTTTATATTTGAACTGGACTGTATGAGAAGACAAACAGGTTATTACATACTGGGTATTTGTTTTTGACATTAATAGTTAGTTTCATCTTTAATCTCTGGACAGTTTTTACAATGAGACAGAATAAAAGAAACGGAGCAGAAAATGGAACTTAATGGCTTCAAACATCTACAATAATTTTTCTATTTATTTTCTCTTTTCAGTAAATTTAGTTTTAATTTTTAACAATAACCCAACTTTTCTTCTTAAAGCTTTAAAAACATTGTTTTATGATCAGAACTGTGATGAATTCTGCTTCTGCGGAACCAGTTTCAGGTGGATTTAACACACATGTTGATTCTACACATAATCTCATGGTTCTGACTCCAGATATGTAGAAATAAATAAATTAATGTATTCTGACTCTAAAGCCGGTTTTTAATTCAGGTGTTCATCTGATCCAAAACCACCAGGTTCTGTAAAGGAACTGGTCTGGATGAACAAACTGAGAACAGCACATTTAAAAAAAGAACCAAACAGCCAGTAAGTTCCATGTATTAGTTTAATGTGAAGAAGGTTCTGGAGGTTCTTACTTTATTTATTTTTACTATATGAAGATGTAAAATATCAGACGTTTGGAAACATTTAGTTTTCATCTTTCTCTCAGATCAACACAAACATTCTGTGGTTCTCTGGTTCTGGTTCTGTCTGTATTCAGCCCACAGACAGACCTGTTCCAGTCTTCAGCTCAGGGTCCAGGGGGGTTGTAGTTTAGGAGGTGACCTGTAGGGGGTTGGCAGGTCAAACTTCTCACTTCTTTCACTCTGTTCTTTTTAGAAAACCAAGAGAACAGAAGGCTGGAGAGTAAAATGTAAATGTGAGCTTTTAATTATTCCAGGAACTGAAGTTTTTTAATAAGAAATCGTGAATAATCTAAAATAATTCACCTGTTTCTTCCTTAATTCCATCAGTCATTTTGAATGAAAGCAGCCAATCACGGCGCCACTCAGCCAATCAATCAATCAAAGCAGCACATCCATTTCTTTTTCACATTTCTTTCTTTTTCTCGCACAGTTTCTGCTCTCGTGCAGCATCAGCAGCAGTTCCGGTGCTGTTGGAAACGGGAATGTAAGCTAGGTGGCCGCACAAACACATTTATCACACCGAGTCGGTGCCAGACGCACATGGGCTCCGTCCTGCGCACCCGAGGATCTTCAGCAGCCGCCGCCGAGCGGAGCGCACTCTCAGTCGGCTCAGGAGCAGCGCGCAGTCTGCCTGGACTTCACCGCTGACACACACTCACGCACGGTTCGTTTCGGAGTTCCTGTTTGCTGAAGGCGGCGGGTGGTTCGGTCGGACAGACGGAGCGCGTTTCGGCGCGGAGAGCAGAGCTCGGACTTGTTCGGCTGAAGAGGGGAAACACACCACAAACACTCCCGTCGCGTCGCCCCCCTTCTTTTATTTCCTGTCAGTTTTTTATTTCCTGCTGCCAAACCAGGAACCCGGGACTGAGTGAGCTCCAGCTCTGAGGATGAGAGAAAACTAGATCTGAGATCGAGGTTTTCAGGTTGTTTTACTGGATTTATTTCGCTGTGGAGGAAAAAGCGATCCGGGAGCGGAGCGGTGCGCACAAAACCCCTCCAGCTTTCTCTTCTCTCTTCTCCCTCCCTCTGTCTCTCCATCCATCAATCTGTCCAGCTATCCTCCTCCATCCATCTATCTGTCTCTCCATTTGTTTCCATGTTTGTAGGTCCGTGTGATTTTGCTAAAATGCATCATCAACAGCGGATGGCAGCTTTGGGAACAGACAAGGAGCTGAGTGACTTACTGGATTTCAGCGCGGTAAGAACGTCCTTCTACCTTCTTCATCATCTTTATACGAATTTAATGAAAGTATCAAGCTGCACAAACCCTAAAAGAAAAGCAGGGACTTCACAGCGACATGTTTAAATCTACGAGTTGCAGATAACAACTTGCATTTTTCAGCTTTTCATGCAGCTACTTTGACACAAGTTGTGTTTTATGTTGAGTAACTTACAGAAAACTCTGTGCATATATTGATTTCTGTTGTTTAATTTTTGCCTGTGTGTGTGCAGAGAATTGTGATGCTGCATTAGTAATTTTGTTGTCTTGTAGATGCCAAACAGCGATTTGAAAATGTTCCCAACATCCATGGTAGTATATCTCATTTTAAGTCCTTTTTTCCTTTCATGTGTAGCCTGATTATGTTTTATTTTGATTTTTTTTTTGGCCCATGATAGGATGTAGAAAATGTTTGATTTTGTTTGTGGTAGTTTCTGGGCTACTCCGTGCGCTCTGCACCGGGCTGCACAGAAAAAGGGAAGGTTCGGTGTTAATCCTGAACCTGCAGACAGACAACAGGAGGCAGCTGAAAGAAGCGGGTTGTGTCTCAGTCTGTGTCCGGATCAGATGCTCCTGCAGCGGGCTGTTCACGCGCAAAGCTCCGCGTTTTAAACCAACTTCAGCTGTGAACTTGACGGATAGGAAACACAGTCTGCGACCACGGCCATGTTCTCTCTGAGCCCCCTCCACACACACACACACACGCACACACACACCACCTCCGGGTGCAACTTTTTTCAGGGGAGGAGGAAAAAAAAACATTAGAAACACCCTGAAATGCTAAAAACATCATGTCCAGCGATGCTGCATGAAAAACAGGAATTTTACCCGCAACTCTAGAGCCTGATCACATCCACTATGTGCTAATTAAAGGCCTGAAAGGGAGAATTATTAAACATTTCTGAGGAACCGTACTGATCAGCTGAGGCCTGCACACACGACTGAACAGAACCTGGAGTAACATTACTAAGATTAACATTAATATATTAAACATTATTATATAATTCAACCTGCACAATGTGCATCTGTACAATGTTCCTTAAAAAGAGTGAAAATCTCCCCGTTGATCCGAGTCTGAGATGCTGCTGCAGCCGTTGTGTTTTCTATAAATGCTGCAATAAAAGTCCAATAAAATATGCAAAGTGTGAAGCGTCCGGACACACAGGCTGTAAGAAGGTTAAAGTCAGAGGCTTATAGTGTGATAATTACATTTGTAAACTGCTACCGTACACACACAGTTTATCAATCCCTGTAAGAGTATTATGGGATTATTTTGACTTATTTAGAGCCAGATACACAGATGAATATTCTAATAGTCTAATGGATCGACGTGCACAAGCTTTTTAATTTAAATAACCTTTAACAGTCTTTCTTTTGTTCATTAGCAGATGAATTAGTTTACCAGGTTATTGAGATGTTACTGCTGACGTTTTGATTTAACGTAGATCTTCAGTCAGGTCTCTTAAATCTCCCGTGTTCGAACAAAGGAGGGCAGCAGCAGCTGAAGTGTCTCCTGTCTGAATAAACGCAGTAATTTATGCGATTATCTGCCTTTATGTTGACACCAGCAGCTCGGAGCAGTTCGACGGGGGTATCGATAGCGCGGCTGATAGTCACGGTCAGATCTTTTATCCTAAAAACGTTTTCCTTCTCGTTTGCTGCAGCTGGAAGCGTCGCATCACTCAGACACATCAAGGCCCGACATTTACTGTGTTTGTTGTATTTATTGTTTTGTTTTTTTTACACGTGCACGCATGTGAAACATGAATCTCAGAGTGTGTTTAAGATCCCTTCATCCACTCGGCCTGATGTTTATCCTGAGAGGTTATCTACAGGGTCAGATGTTTGTCTGATAGTGCGACCTGTTTGCTCTGTAACTCGTATTCAGCCTCAGTCTGTGTTTATTATGGGCTTTATTTTCCTGTAAATGTGTAGAGCAGATGGTAACTAGTTGTGATGATTTTCTCGTATGTTTAGTTCAGAAATGAAGCAGATATGAATCGTTTCATTCCAAAATAAACGTCTCACATTTGACAGAAGAAACTCGTGTATAAAAACACATTCTTTACTAAATTAAACAGATTTAATTCATTTAATTAAATACATTTTTTTACAGAAGTTAAATAAGGTAAATATTTTATTTTTACTTCACTAAAACAATCCCATTAGGATAAACCTTCTTCACATTGTGGTTCTCGGGTCTGAGACCAGGACTGGAGACTCACCTGACTATGACTGAACCTGACTTCACATCCAAATGAAACCAGAACTCAAGTCTCATGGTTCAAACCTTTGGACCTGGACCAGCAGGAAACCCTGATCAAACCAGATCTGGTTCAAACCTTTGGACCTGGACCAGCAGGAAACCCTGATCAAACCAGATCTGGTTCAAACCTTTGGACCTGGACCAACAGGAAACCCTGATCAAACCAGATCTGGTTCAAACCTTTGGACCTGGACCTGCAGGAAACCCTGATCAAACCAGATCTGGTTCAAACCTTTGGACCTGGACCAACAGGAAACCCTGATCAAACCAGATCTGGTTCAAACCTTTGGACCTGGACCAGCAGGAAACCCTGATCAAACCAGATCTGGTTCAAACCGGTGATCCATCAGACAACATCTATAATCTGAGTTTATTATAAAAATCTGAAAGTCTGTGAGAGCTGGTTTTGGAGTTGAGGGTCATTTGGTCCTAGTCTTGACTTGGATCAGGACTAAAGGATCTCAGGTATCTATATGGACTTACTGGTTTTGATTTGAGTCTTGGTTTTTCACTTTCTAGGATTCTTCATTACCACCGACTTGGTTGTTATGACTTTGGACTTGGTGGTCTAGACTTTGGACTGGACATGAAACTGGTCTTGACTCAGGATTATTTTCTCTGTACCAGGAAGGTCTTGTTGAGTTCACGTTGGTCAGTTTTCGTGTTGGACTTGTTACAGAAACTGAACCTGGACCCCGGGACTCACTGTTAGTTGGTTTGAGACTTGTTTGGCTTCTTGAACTTCATCAGTACCTTAACTTGGACCTGGTCATCATGACTTTAGACTTGTTGGACTAGACTTTGGACCAGACTTGGATGTTTCATGTCACGGTTTAATCCAGATTCTGTTTGGATGTTAGAGCAGGTTTGATTCAGGACTCGGTACTAGACTTACCTCTTAGTGGACTTGTTTTGTGGTTTGTAACATTCTGAAGACATTATGTCCCAGCGGGTCGAGACCCCCTCCAAGTCCCCTCTGGATGAGCGAGAGCCAGAGACTGGGCAGAGGGAGGTTCTGATGTTCACCCCACTCGGTTCCAGATGAGCGTTTCTGGAACCAAAGTTCTGTGTGTTCACGGGTTTCTGGTCTTATTTTAGGATTTGAGTCTGGATCAGTTTTCTGTCTTGATTAGGGATTCCAAACTGAACACATAGTTCCAAGACCACCAGGGTCTGACCTGTTGGTCCAGGTTTCAGACTCGACCTCTGACTAAACGATCGGTCTCACTGACTGACATTTTGAAACATGCTTGTAAATTTCAACCAAGGTGTCAAATCTGATCAGAAATGGATGATTTTTCAATCAAATGATAATTTTCAGAAACATTTGAAACATTTTGGATGTGTAAAACTGCAACCAGACCCACAGCACCGAGTCTGTCCCAGTCTTTCTCAACATAAAAACACTTTCATGTAGAATCAGACCAAATGCTGCAGTGAAGCAGATGATATTCTCTGTCAGATGTTGTTATTTTGGAGTGAAGCGGTTCTGGTTGTAAGTTTTCTGTCCGTGGTGTCACATCTCAGAGGTAACGTTTGTTCTGTTTGTCTTGTAGATGTTTTCCCCTCCTGTTAGCAGTGGAAAGAACGGACCGACCTCCCTGGGGAGCGGACATTTCTCCGGCTCAAGTACGTCAGTAACCACCACCCCCTCTTTCTTCTTCCTCTTCTCTCTTCCTTCAGTCCTTCATCCTCCTCTAACACCTGCTCAGCTGCTTCGCTTGCTGTTTGAATATTATCATGGAGACGTTCTGTACTTGCAGATGCAGTTTGTGTTTTTTATCCTTTTTGTTTTTCTCTCTTATCTTATAAAAACTCTTTGAATAGTCTTGGTGGCATTTTTCAGCTGGTTGTAATGAGAACAGTCGAATTACTGGTTTTATTACAGAACTTTCTGATATTTACACTATTTGTTTCTGCCAGGCAGATTTTTATTAACACAGAAGGAAGTTTGACTGTTTTCACTTTAATTTGACTTGTTCTGTCTTGAATTTGCAGTAAATTTGACGAAAATGTCAAGGTTTATTATGAAATGAGTTACCTATTGTTGTGTATCAAGTTTGTTATTCAGCTGCTGGAGTTCATTCCTGATGGAGACTTCCTGTTTTTCTGCACGCTGCTCGTATTCTTTCTTTCCTGCCTGTGTGTGGTGTGTGTGTGTGTGTGTGTGTGTGTGTGGTGTGTGTGTGTGTGTGTGTGTGGTGTGTGGGGGGGGTTGTTAACATGCATTGTTTGGGTTGAAATTTGGTGGAACAACATCTTTAACCATGTTGTGGATTTTTCATTACAGTGTTAAATTATCTGATAAATATTCTGGTTCTAACTTTATTTTATCGTGTTTAATGATGAAGTCTGAAACTTTTTCCAACACATTNTAGAAAACTATTTGTTTACAAGTCTTTTATTACCAACACAGATAATTATATTAAATCTTAGCTGCTTAAAGACAATTTAAATTCATTCTGTGTTGATTTTCTACCAGTAAACTGTTTGACGGGAGACGTCACAGCGTTCTGCTTGAGCTTCTCGACTTCTGGTTGTTTGAATGTTTATGTGTTCATCGAAGGTCTCTGGCAGTTTGAGGATCCAGTTCAGAACCAGAACCAGCTTCACAGTGCAGAACCTGATCTGATTGGTTAAGGTTGAGTGTTTGTGCCAGCTGTAGAATAAAAACAATGTCAAACTCCAGAATCAACTCAGACAGGAAGTTTTCTCATGACGGCGAACACGTTTGTTTGTTGTAGCATTTTAGGCGTGTTTGGACCGTGTTCTGATTCTTTTTTGGACGTTTTGTTCATGTTGCTGTTTAGCTGTGATTTAGTTTCCTGTTTATGAGAAATGTTTTAGGAGCATTTCGGTGCTTTTAGAGTCTGTTAGCTGATGAAACCACTTGTCTCATTTTGATAACATTTATTTTAGAAAAAGGAAATAATGACAGTGCATCAACTAATCAGCGCTCTTGCTAGCAGGGCTCTTGTTAACAGCACTCTAGCTAGCAGGGCTCTTGCTAGCAGGGCTCTTGCTAACAGCACTCTAGCTAGCAGGGCTCTTGCTAGCAGCGAAGTTGCTAGCAGCGAACTTGCTAGCAGGGCTTTTGCTAGCAGCGCTCAGACAGACATTTCTTGCGAAGTTTTTGGACCTTTTCAGGAAAACGTTGCTTGTTTTTATCCATTCATGTTTCCAACTGAAATCTGCTGTTTTTGTAGGTGTTACAGGTTTTCAGGTTTATTTAGTTAAATAAATCTGTAAGTGCTGTGATTCACCTGTGACATCACTCCTCAGTGCTGTGCTCGTCAAAAACATGAATAATTATCTTTAAACATACATTAAAATAATTCCTGCAGGTTATAATCATGTTATAATGGACTCGTGTTGTGATCCAGTTTACTGTCTTTAATGAGTCGACAGAATCATGAATCAGAATACTTCTGTTTTCTAATTGTTACATCATCTTTTCTCATTCCGGTTCCTCCATTTGAGTCATTAATGAATCAATCAGAGTTCCATGTTGTTGGTGTGTCTGTTAACATGTTCAGGATAACATGTTCCTGGTTTTACTGTGACCATGATATTAGTTGGATCTTGACTTCACTTCCTGTTTCAATTCTCCACAGAACAGGGGCGGCTTGTTTTATTCGCTCTGCATCACATGATCTTCCTCTGGCGGCTCTCGGAAGCCATTTTGTCAGTTGGCTGAGAGACAGCGAGGTATCGCCTTTGTTTACTGCTTTGTTGTGTGGTTGTTGTTGGTTTCAGAAAGTTGTTTGCTCCCATGCTGAGCATGCAAATCGAAGGGAGGAGGAGAAATTTAGGGTTTTGGCAGCGAAGCTTTCGGTGATGTGGAGTTGACTACGGCTCGAGGTTCCCTGCCCCAGTGCGACTCTTCATGTCGGGACTCTGTCACACACGCGCGCGCGCACACACACACACACACACACACTCATCTCGTTACACAAATCAGACACACACACGGCTCATCCCTGCTGTGGCTTTCTGCAGGCCTCGGCATTTTGATGAGCCTGCTGCTGTTTGTGAATGCAGCTAATTAGAACTCTATAGACTTACACAACCACCAGAGCAGCGGTTTGCAAAAGCTGGGGCAAGGCCAGACCCTGAGACGTGGCTGCACAAACTGAGGTTCAGTTACTTTGTGTTAACAGCTGTGAGTCGGGTTCAGACGTCACAGAATTTAAAACACATGGAAACCTTGATTCATGTTTCTTCTTTTTCTGTTTTCTCCTTATTTACACCTGATGTTACGTCTTGTTTTATATTTGATTCTTACATGATGCCAAATAAATGAGAGAGCGAGAGAGGGGCGGGATCTGTAGACAGAATAATGGACCACATACCAAATCCAACACCCCGAACTACAACCAGTTAAACACATTGATGTGAGTCACACGTTGGTTTTGGTACGTTCCATTTACACTCAGAGTTCCAACCCGAAACGTCCAAGATTCTTCAGCCATGACCTTTGAATCCAATATGGCTGCCAAACATGAACCGTTGTTACATCTACCAAAATAATCTGTTGGTTTGGATCTCAGTAATCCAGTCACACAGGTGATTCTACCTGTCCTCAGTCTGAGACTCAACATGGTTCAGTTGATTCAGTTGCTTTAAAAAATGTTTATTTTTATTAAAAATAAATAAATAAAAACAGAAACAAACATTCGTGGACCCTTCAGCAGTGACACCTTCACCTGTCACCAGGTAAACTGCAGGTTGGTTTTAGGTCATGAACCTGTTTGTTCAGGTTTTAGAAGAATCTGAATTCAGACTGAAGTCATGATTTTAAAATCCTTCCAGACTTTACGTTGCTTCTCAACGCTTTATGGCAGTCGTATTATTGATTAGGACATAAAACTGAAAACTGCATTAATATTATTTACATTAAAACTGATTCATTGTTTCTGATTGTCTCATTTTTAATGAAAATCATATTAGAAATTATTAAAACAAAATCACTCACTACCATTTTAAAAACTTTATATAAACTTGAGATTAAATAATAATAAACCAGAGACTCGATGAGTTTGACAGGTAGAAGCTGCTGAACAACCAGGTCTGGATTCAAAGTGCAGAGAAAATCATTTGCTGTGAAAATAGTGCTTCAGATAATAGAGACTAAATGATATTTTAGGATTGTGTGTTTATTTGATAGTTTTGAGCACAAAGAGTGACTTTTCTCAGTAGCGTTTCTTTATGAGAGGATTGAAGTCTCAAGCGACAGCCTACATAGAAATCTGTGAATAAACGCTGGAAACGTTCTGAGTTTTTTTTCTTTTTTTTCAAGAAATCTTCATATTTCTGGCTTGAAATTTACCTTAAATCACAAAAGCATCTAAAGATAAATGCTGCACGGTGCCGGCTGACACGCACAGCCCACGGTCATCACCAACCAGGAAGTGGATTAGGCGTTTTAATTACTGAGAGATTTCGCCGTTGTTGTTGTTTATTTTGGGATCATCCCTGGAAAGATAAGCGAGCTTCAAACTCTGTGTGTGTGTTTCTAATCTCCTGGATGAAGCCGTTCAGAGAGCCGCTCACTCTGCCTGTCAAAACCACTCGTCTATTTCAGGTCTTGGCTGCTGATTTTTCTCCTAAAAAAAGGAAATAATGATTTAAAATGCTGCTTTACATTTTGCTGTTTGTCTCATTGTCAGTGATGTTGGAAAAGACTTGTGTGTGTTGGATTTTACAGGAACTGGGGGATGAAATGGGCAGAGGGGAAACTCGTCAACCTTTCTGCTCCGAGTTGGCATGAAAATATAAAACAATGTTTCCTGAGAGGAGGAAGAAGAAACAAAAGTAGGATTAAACGAATGATTAGATGAATGGATGATGGAGAGCAGGAACATACAAGGTGATTAAAAATAAATAGATTCTTCTAAAGAAAAGAAAACGAGGGGAATGTGAGATAAAAAGCTCAATGAAAGAAGAGAAAAAAGAAGTGAAAGAATAAGAGGATAAACCCCCAAAAAATCCCCAAATAATGAAACTGCTAACATTTAAACATAAAGATCAACAAACTGAAAGAGGAAAAACAGAAAAATGAAATGAATGAATAAAGAGACGCGCAGACATCAGAATGATAGAGAGAAAATAAAATGAATAAAAACAAAAATAAACTGAGTTAAAAGAGAAAAGATAAAGAACACCTAAAATAAACACAAAAATAGATACAATGTTATGATAAAAGGTAAATAAGAATTAAAATAAAAGTAACAAAATAAAATAAAGGAAAGACAAACGAATAATGGAAAGAAACCTGAACGAATAAAAAAGAAGTTTAAAAAATAATTTAAAAAATTAAAGTAAAAGTGTCAAAAATAAAAACATCAAAATAAAATCTGGAAATGAAAAAGTTATAAAAGAAACAGAAGAAAGGAAGCGTTTGATGTCAGACGTTAACTCATCTCAGATTTCTGATGTTTCCTAATTCTTTAAATCTTTAAACAGTTTCTGACTAAGAACCGAAACGTCTCAGAATTCTAAAATGTTGTTTTTAAACAGCTGGTTAATCAAAAAAAAAACCCTCAAGTTCTTCGTTTCTCTGGAAACTTTGATCCAGTCAGAAAGTTTTTATTCATGTTTGTTTTATAAAAACTTTGGACACATTGAGAGTTCAAACCCTGAACCGACACGTCCGTCATTCAGATAACTTCAGCTTTTCTTTTCATTATAAAAATCTTTCATTTAAAATGATTTCCAAATGAATAAACCTCATTCTATTTTATTTTATTTTTGTTTTCCTTCCTGTTTCTCCTTTTTTCTTGTCTAAACCAAAGACAAACAGAGAAACAGACGAGCGTCGATGCTGCCGCCAGCGAGCTTCACGCATTAGCAGAGAAATTTGGGTTCGGGCAGATCCAGCCCCGATGGCACGCCTGATTTTTGTTCCTCTAATTGGCATAGCTTATTAAGTCACAGTTCACAGCGGAGCAGAAAGGGGGCTGCTTTAATAATATCCCCTCTCCCGTTTGATTTGATGCACTTGTTCTGAGACAGATAACGTGCTTCATGGCGGCGAGTGACGCCCCCACCGCCACCCTCTTGTCTTTATTCAGTCAAATCTGCCTCCGTTCCGCCCGTCAATCAAACCGCCTTGGCTGATCGCGTTGAGAATGGAGATGGAGAGAAGGAGTCAGTCGCTTAATGCCTCACCCTCCCACCTTCCCTCTGCCTCTCAGCCTGCTAAACGCTCTCGTTTCTGCGGCACGCCGCTGCACAACGACTCACAAAAACACCCAACCATGCTCTTAATTGTGCTGCGGATTAGGGATTAATAGGCGTTTTTAGCTATAATAGCAAATATTATTAGCCCCATTTGCTTTTCTAATGCTAATAATGACTTTACTAATAATGGAAGTGATTTCAAGGTTAGTGACTGTGAGGACTCGGCTTGGATTTGGGATTTTTCTGTTTTCTATCCTTTTTTTAAAGCTCAGGAGATTGATGTTTGGCTTGCTTCGACGGGCCGGTTCGCTGCTGAGTCGAAGCTCCATATGTTTTCCCCAAAGATGAAGCTGAGATGTGCTGATCGGGGCTGAGCTGTTAGGTTCAGATCAGGGTTTTCCTCCAGTTGGAGCTCCAAGAATCCTGTTTCAGCAGGAAGTTTTAGGATAAAAGAGGAACTGAAGCTCGTGGTCATTTAGGAATGTTAGCAGGTGATCTGACTGTAGATGGATTTAGTTTTAATGGTTGTTACATAAAGTATAAACCCTGTCTGTCTGTCTGTCTGTCTGTCTGTCTGTCTGTGGTTTAAGTTTCTTATCGTCTGTCTTGTAACTTACCATCATTGACTCGGCTGCTTTACAGTCACTTTATTTCCTCACAGATTAAATTAGTTTGTTTTAGATCAAAATACTGTATCTTCCTTTGAAGTGGAATCTGTCCATCCGCCCGTCTGCCCATCCATCCATCCATCCATCCATCCATCCATCCATCCATCCATCCATCCATCCATCCATCCATCCATCCATCCATCCATCCATCCATCCATCCATCCATCCATCCATCCATGTGTTTTTATTGGAGAACAGGTTCTTCGTGGACCTGTTGGTCAGTAGAACCTACAGAAACTTGAGTGATCCTGGTGATTTTCACCATCCAGGACTCTGGTCCCTCTGATGGAGGTCACACAGTTTAACAGCATCTAATTGGCTGATGGTGTTTTAACCAGATATCAGCTGGTTAGTGTCATAAAGTCTGACGGGAGATTCTCTTCAGACGATCACCTAAACTGTTTCTGTCGTATTAACTGGATTTCAGGTCTTTAACTTTAACTTGACCAGTTTGTCTTCGCTGGACTCTGAATATTAAATCCTGCTCATCAGTGATTTTATTAATGATGTGAGTCATTTTAAGACCTGTTCCATCATCTGTTGTATATCCTGCATGGAGACCCTCATCTAGTTCCTCTCCTCGTTTTCAGAAGACAAACACAAATGATTAACTGATTTTCTGACTTTTCACAGAGATCCATAATCAAGCTGCTTTTTCAATTCATTCTAACTGAATTTTGATGAAAATACCTTCAGAACTAATGACGTCAGTGTTAGCATCACCGCTGTTAGCATGAGTCTGAAGCGCTGCTCAGCCTCAGAGTGGCTTCATGCTCTTGTTGAGTTATTAGTTATATTCACAGGTGTCTTTTCTTTTCCTTCTCTCTCACACAATCTGCTCGTTTCCTCTCCTCCAATCAGATGAACCCCTCACCTCCACCCATTACGGTGATCATGGTTTCAGTTCAGATTCTTTTGGCGAAGCCTCACGGCTCTGGCTCTCCTCTTCGCCGCCACTGAACAGCCTCTTCCTCTTGCTCTGCGGTCGGTCCGTGACGTTGGCGAGGTGTTGTGTGTTATGGCTGCTGACTCCCACACCTGTTCGCTTGTGCTGGTGGCGGCGGCAGCACAGTTGCCGTCACGGAGCCTAATTACCTGGTCCTTAAAAAATAAAGAGACAGGGAATGTCAACCCGCCTGCCTGGCAATTACAGCGACGCTCAACACCTCTCTGCAACAAACACCACTCCAATTACAGACAGCCAGCTTATTCTGGGNCTCTGAATATTAAATCCTGCTCATCAGTGATTTTATTAATGATGTGAGTCATTTTAAGACCTGTTCCATCATCTGTTGTATATCCTGCATGGAGACCCTCGTCTAGTTCCTCTCCTCGTTTTCAGAAGACAAACACAAATGATTAACTGATTTTCTGACTTTTCACAGAGATCCATAATCAAGCTGCTTTTTCAATTCATTCTAACTGAATTTTGATGAAAATACCTTCAGAACTAATGACGTCAGGCTTCGTGGTTTTCTTTCAGTGCTGATTAGAAAAACACAGTGTTAGCATCACCGCTGTTAGCATGAGTCTGAAGCGCTGCTCAGCCTCAGAGTGGCTTCATGCTCTTGTTGAGTTATTAGTTATATTCACAGGTGTCTTTTCTTTTCCTTCTCTCTCACACAATCTGCTCGTTTCCTCTCCTCCAATCAGATGAACCCCTCACCTCCACCCATTACGGTGATCATGGTTTCAGTTCAGATTCTTTTGGCGAAGCCTCACGGCTCTGGCTCTCCTCTTCGCCGCCACTGAACAGCCTCTTCCTCTTGCTCTGCGGTCGGTCCGTGACGTTGGCGAGGTGTTGTGTGTTATGGCTGCTGACTCCCACACCTGTTCGCTTGTGCTGGTGGCGGCGGCAGCACAGTTGCCGTCACGGAGCCTAATTACCTGGTCCTTAAAAAATAAAGAGACAGGGAATGTCAACCCGCCTGCCTGGCAATTACAGCGACGCTCAACACCTCTCTGCAACAAACACCACTCCAATTACAGACAGCCAGCTTATTCTGGGAGGCGACGTGTGTGTGTGTGTGTGTTGATGCTTGTAGATGAATGTGTGTGACATGCTAAATTGTTTTGGTGGAGTTGATGTCAGCGTTAGTACTCGTGTGTTTTGCGTTTGGACGTCGGGGTTAGATTGTGGGTGATGAAGAGGAGCGTAATGAAAGAAGAAGGTGCAGTTTGACCAGCTCCACCTTCATCATCACTGTGACCCAGTTTCCTTCTTCTTCCAGCTGTTCATCACTTCACACGGTCACAGTTCACCTTCTGCTTTATACTCCTTTCTTAGTCTTTTAGGGGCGGAGCTAAAGGGTGGTCAGAGGTGCTCATGCCTGCAACCTACTTTAAGCATGAAGGCACCAAGTCAAGCGTTATTTATTTACATCAAACCAGAGCCGGATCTCGCTCAGCATCAGGTTCTGTTTGTTTCCACTCTGACAGTGTCTCATCCATCTTCCTCATCGCTCTTCATCACATCTCGTCTTCTCATCTGGTTTCATCACTTCCTCCTTTTTTTTCTGTGATGACTTTTTTCTACCTTCTTACTCTCCTTCATATTTGTGAGCTTTGGTAACTCTTTTTTTTTTTTTCTTCCTTCTTTCCTTTTTTCTGCATGTTGTTTCCTCCTCTTCCTCAGTTTCCAGCCTTCATCTCACCCTGTGAAGTATCTCCCATCGTGCTTGTTTGTTTATCTCTTACAGGAGAAAAACTTTCAGCTCCTGTTGTGAGTTTTTTGGGTATTTTGATTAGAAACATCTTGTTTTCTGGTCAGGTGTTTGGTAATAAAAATGTAGTTGCATAACAAAGATTTATGTTAATAATTTATATATTTATTTAGATCAACTTTCCTGCTTTATTGAAGTAAATTATAAAATTCTGAAAACAATCAGTTTCCTTCTTGAACATCATCCTGAAACTTCCTGTTTTTCTTTCCTTCTTTTTCCTCCAACTTGTTCGGAGACGTGAGGTTGTTTAGATGCTGTTGCAGGTTTGTTGTGTGTTGTTAGAAGCTGAATCGGAGTCCTTTCATGTTCCTGTGTGATGTGAGTTAACTTGGCAGAAACGTTGAACCTTCGCACCTCAGAGATCAGCGGGTTAAACCATCTGGTTCTGAGAGAGGGGCGGGACCGAGGAGGGGAGCAGCATCATGGTTCATCCCAGCTTTTGTTTTATTCTCAGTTTTTGGCAGCGCTGGCACCATAGTGGCACTGCCAAGTGTGTGTGTGTGTGTGTGTGTGTGTGTGGGTGTGTGTGTGAGGGGAGTAGCTTTTATTTCCTACCAACCCCCTTTTCTCCTACACACACAGACTGTAAATTGTCTGGAACACCCCTAATGCCATCTGGTCTTGTGACGGGCCAGACAAAGTACATGAGTGTGTGTCTGTGTGTGCGTGTTTTATATGCATGAACAAAAACACAATAATGTGACACACACTTGAAACCATAAACTAGATGCACCTTTCACTTGATTTCTTTTCATACATAAACTTACACTCAAACATTTAAAAGAGGACTTTTATTTTGTAATGTCTTCCTCCGTCTTTGGCAGCGTTTGATCTGAATGTTGGACTCTAACATTTAGAGTCCAGGATTTTTCTCCTGTTTTACATCTTTAACTGGTTGAGTTCTGTAGAACCTGGTTTAGTTACTGTTTGTGCTGTTTGCTTGTTATTGTGTTTGTTTGTTTGTACATCTACAATTGATGAACTTTTGAAGTCAATCCAATCAAAGATGATCTTCATATTTAAACTTAGACAAACTGAACCAACACAGAACAGCTGGAACATGTGGAGCAACACTTTCATATGACGGTGGCTGAGAGTCATTCACAACATGCATACAGTTTATTATACAATCAGTTCAGTCCAGCTGAGAGGACAGGAAGAACCCTCCAGCAGAACCAGAACCAGGATGAGTTCTGTCTGGAGTAAAGACAGCAGAGTGAAGACATGTGGACAGTATGTCCTCCAGCAGTCTGAGACTATAGCAGCATAACTAAAGGGATGAGTTCAGTGTTATGCAGGTAGAAGAAGGCAGTCCTGGTAACATGGTGTGTGATATTACCTGATTCACTAAGACTCGGTGAAACGACTGTGAATAGATTCAATTTTAGGATAAAGTAAAAAGAAATAAATTATTTATATATATTTACTATATATTTATTATCAGATTTTATCTCTGCTCACATTTCAAAATAAAGCAGACTAGTTAAGTTTGTGCTGAATGTTTGTGAATGAAGAGTCTACTTCCTGTATGGTGCTGCAGCTCCAGATTCATCATGTGGATCAGCTGACACCCCTGATAAAAAGACGTGCACGTGGGTTTGGACATAATGGACATAATGTGGACTGGATGTAACAGGTTGATGTGCAGTTGGATTTGGACCATTCAGATTTGTCTCAGTGTGTTCTGACATCATCATGTGTTCTGGAGTTTTTAAGGGTCTGTGTTTCCCTCTGATCCTCTGAGGTGTAAACTTTCAGCTTTTCATTGAAACATCAAATATTTGCAGATGTGCTTTTGATTAATGGAAGCAGAAAAGGAAAAAAAAGATGGACCACATTTTTCCTCAGTGTGTTTGAGATTCATGTGGGTTGACCTGAGAAGACCAGACACTCGTTCCTGATTGGCTAATGAACATCTGGCAGTCTGTGTGTGTGTGTGTATAATACCACATTGATCTCTGCTCTCACATTCCACACTGTCAGGACTGAAAAGCTAGAACTCCTCACTCCAAACATTTTCTCTCTTCTCATTTTGTTCTTGGTTTCTTTTTCTCACTCAGCTCGTTTCTTCTTCTCCTTTTTTCTGTCTGTTTCTCTAATGGCTGTTTGTCAACCATTTAAAGAAAAAGAATTCTCATATTTTGTATTTAAACAGTTTTCTACAGCTTTGGGCTCCCTGCAGTTATTTATCTTGATGGGATTCTGTCCAAACAGCTGAACTAGTTTTATATCTTTTAATCTTGTGAAAACAAGAATTAAATTTTCCAAGTCATAAATTGTGAACCGTGTGGATGAAAGTTGCTCCTCCAGTTCAGCACTCGCATCACTGACAGACTTACAGAAGAGTGATGAAAGATACCTGATAGAGTGAACTAGAAGCTGAAACTATGTGAACGCCCCCTAGTGGCTGGCTGCAGTATTAGCCTTCTGGCCCCGCCCCCTCCATGTACTTTAATGGAACATTATCCTGTTGAAAGATTAATTTTTCTTACCAGTTTTTTTGTGTTGTGCAGGTGAGTGGGCGGGACTTTCAGCTCCATTTTTCTTAATGTATAGACTCTTGTTTCAAAACATGCTAGTTTGTGCTAATGGGATGGACATGGCAGCCATTTTTATAAGAAGTCTTATGTCAAATGAACTAAATATAGACATTTAACCTGATTTACCTGTAAAGAACTTTGTCATCATGAGTTAATGAGGTAAACATCGTGTCATCTGGAGATTTGGGACCTGAACTTCTAAGCATGTCCTGTCTTGGCTTCCGTACCGTGTGTTAAGAAGTCCTGTCATATTTAAAGAGGAACTTTGTGACAGCCTTAAATTAAAAACATCTATTTGGTCTATAATGTGACACTCTGTTATTCTTCTGACTGATAAGTTCATCAGAGTTATTGAAGGAGTGAAACTTGGCTCGTTAATGTGGTTGTTTATCTTATTTGACAGCTTTGTGTTTGTAATAACTCGAGGCTAAAACCTTCAGTTTTTACGTTGTGGTTTCAGTCTGCGGTTAAAGAGGATGTTAAACAGGACATTAGATGACTGCTTTTTACACTTAATTCTTTTCTCTTTCATTTTCCGGCTTGCTGCCTGTTTGGATGGCTGTTCTCCGACAGCTTGAAGCCATTTGAAGAACCCATTATCCAATAATGCAGTTTTATAAAGTTCTGTTCCTTCTGCTGTTCTTGGAAAGCTGAGCTTTATAGCAGAAAGATTTATGGCACAAAAACTTTATTTAAAAAATCATCTGGAAGTTTGTGACCTCCAGATAATGTAAACAAACAC
Source organism: Pachypanchax playfairii (assembly GCA_006937955.1). Taxonomy (NCBI): domain Eukaryota; kingdom Metazoa; phylum Chordata; class Actinopteri; order Cyprinodontiformes; family Aplocheilidae; genus Pachypanchax; species Pachypanchax playfairii. The sequence goes on along the minus strand of SSNP01000129.1, from coordinate 149,075 downwards.
GTTTACATGAGCACAGATTCAGTGTGTTTGTTTTGCTGCTTGTTGTCTCTCTGTTAAACATGTTGCATCAGATTTTTGGTTTGTTTCTTATATAAAGTGATTTTATATGCTGACTCAGCACAACACCAGAGATTAGACTCAATATAACAGATAGTAGACACAACTTTCTAACCAGGGAAATAATCAGGTTTATTTTGAAAGGTTTATTTAAGGTCAGGTGACGTGCAATACACCTTTAACGTTTCCCTCAGTTCAGACTGTGGAGCTCAATTAAATTGAGGATGGAAAAATGATAAAGACTTACATTAACATATTTAGCTATTTAAATAAAATCCACTTCATACAGAAAGGTTTTAAATCATGTTGTTGTCAGAGTTTTTACCAGTAAATAAAAGGTGAAAGCAGGGATTGTTCAGCATGTTCATGTGGGTTCTTTGCCACTTGTTTCAGCAGCGTTTGAAGGTTTGTGCTGCAGTAATTATGTGTTGGAAGGTAAAAGGTAACAGATGTTGATGTAAACACCTGGAAACAAGCTGAAATAAGGATTTCATGTTTCTTTCTATGTCACATCCAAATATTTTGCGTGTACAAAGATAAAGGAAGCAGTTCTGCTGCTGTTTCATTAGTTTCACGGGAACCTAAATGGACCTTCTGTGTATTTAAGAGCCAAATGTTTTTACAAGCTACTTTCTGTATATGTGCAGGTCAAAGTGCAACATGAACATAGAAGGTCTCATTTGGCAGCTTGTGTGTAAGAATGTAACCTGAGATGTGCACATAACACAGGCATTCCCACAACACGGCTCCCTCTCAGATGTAAGCCTTTTGTCTGCATGCCAACCCCCCCCCCCCCCAGCCCCACCTCCACCTCACTCAGCCAGTGCAGGTGTTCATCATGAGGCAATAAAACAAGTAGTGACTGTTCTCCGTCCCGGCCCACGCTCAGCGCTCACAGGGCCGCAGACCCACATTTACTCAGCTCCTTCTAATTTGTAGCTCGGCATGCAGCGACTGCTGCGACTGCAGCTCTACTTCTCCTCATGTGTTCTGTCTTTACTCAGGTGCATTACTGCTGCCATCAAGTTAGCTAAAGATGCATTTTACTGTAAAACTTCTCTGGAACTCTGGATCAGATCCTAAAACCTGGGACAGAAAACTGGTCTGAAACAGATTCAGTATCAGCTGCAGAACTTTCTGTGTTCACCTGCCATGCTGAATCCATCAAGCAGCTGTTCATCTCTTACCTACGTGTCCTGGTTCAGGGTCAAAGACTGGTATCTGTCTCCAGTGGTCACTGGGCGGAGCTTCACCTGGACAGGTTGACTGTCCATAACAGGCCCGAGACAAACAGCCGTTTACAGACACAGTGATTATTGATGAAATCAGATTTGTTACATGTTGGATTACAGGAGCTGGTAAAAGAATAACTTCTTTGGAATTAAAATAAAATAAAGACGTATCAGTTTGTTTCCAAACTGAGTAACACAGAGAGTTTTATGGAAAAGAAAATTAGAAAGATGTTTATTCTCTTTCGCACATTTTAAACTACAACAAACAGGCAGAGCTGGAAAGAACCGAGAGTTTATATGTAAAGCTTCCACTTAAATAAAACCAGACATGTTTTATATTTAATTATTTCATATAGTAAACATATAAAACAACTCAGTAATATCACGTCATTTAACATATTTAGATGCTTTTTTCTTAAAGCTCTCAGTTCAGTCATTAATAAAACAATAAGAGTTGAAACAATAACCTGCTGGAATTCTTTAGTTTGAAGTGAAACTCATCAGATCTTTGTCTTATCTTATGATACAAATGAATGATGGTAACACAAAGTAAGAACAGGTTTCAGATTTAAAGCTGCAGCTCTGATCCTGCAGAATCCTGCAGCCTCACAGCTCAGCTTCCACTTGGTTCCTCACTGCTAATTTCTAATTAACTCAACACGTCAATTTGGACAGAAAACAGGAAACAGCACCAGGCTCCAGAATTGTCATGTACATTTTTCAAATCAGTCAGTGGGTCAGAGGTCACGTACCTGCAGGCTATAGGGTTTCATCCACCCAGTTCCACCACTGACCTTACACTGTGTGTGTGTGTGTGTGTGTGTGTGAGGCTCACATGAATGCAGTTTTTGTTCAGTTTGTGATGCGGTGTGTGGAGCAGACCGCCTTCTCTTTAATAATAATAACATGAAATGTGAAACAGCAGGTCCTGTTCTCTGTTAGCATAATGACTCTTGTAATAGACTCTGACAGCAACACACACACACACACACACACACACACTGTGTGGTTTCACTCAAACTCACACCTCACACACGAACAGATCGGATCAAACTTTTTGTTTGTTGTTCAACTAAAACTTTAACACTTAAAAGGGGTTTTATTTTGAAAAACTGGAAGTCATTTTCCTCTCATTCCTGATGCTTAATTACATTTTATGTTGCCAAAAGATGGATTTAGGTTTACATTTTTCTTTCACACCAACATAGACCCACTATGAGCTTTTAATTCTGTGAAAATCTTATTTCTTCCTCCTCAAACAGAATTATGAAACTTTTTTAATTACTAAAAACACTGAAGAAAAATTTTCTACAACATGCATCATCTCTAACACTGCGTTCTCCATCTGGATCCTTCGGTCAGCCTCGTTTTCCACAAAACATTGTAAATGTAAACATATGGTTATTTTACTGGTTAGAAAAAGAGCTGTTTTTAAAAAAGAAGGATAAATCTGAAAAAAGGAATCGTCCTCTTTAACCTGCTGCAGCACTTAGTGTTTAACTCTGCAAGTGAAACATTTATTCATCAGGATGGAAAACTGCGTTTTTTATCACAGTTTGAGTCTCAAAACCACGAAGAGTTTCCAAACGACAGAAAAAAGGTTTTTCACTTGAAAAACACAGTTTTTACAGAAAACAGCTGCTGTTTAAGAGAAAGTTGGAGCTGTCAATCTGAGATGAGATGCTGGACGTAACATCGCCATGGCAACCTGAACTCAGCTGATGATCAGCAGTTTCTCATGCTTCAGTTCTTCTGTCACACACTTAGTTTAAAGTTTCCAGCAGTTATGGAAGGTGAGCTGAGCAGTTTCCTACTAGCGTTTCTCCTGAAGTCACTCGCTCTTGTTAGTCGCTCTCCTGGGTGAACAGCTACCTCCACACCAGCTGGGCGCTGAGGGGAAAACCCAGCTGTTAGCTAACGCTACCTGCACGGACATGAACTCTTCCTCAGCTGAAAACCTTCAGGAGAACAAGCTGCCTGTTTGGAACTGAATTCATTTTTGTCAAAATGATTGCTGTTGTTGTTTTGACCAGTTGAACACACACACACACACACGCGCACACACACTCACACACACACACACACACAATGGTGTGTTTTAATGTGTTTAGAGTGAGCTGCAGAGTTCTCCTTCCTGCGTGCCCAGACATGTATTATGTGGCTTTCAAAGGGGAAGCCTTCACTTTAGTGTGTGTGTGTGTGTGTATGTGTGTGTGTGTGTGTTAGTGGGTGTGGGTGTGGGTACTTTCTTTAGATCAATGCAGTTATGGAGAGCTGCAGCTTTTTGACTCCACACACACACAGAAACACACACAACCTGCAGAGAGGCCTGTTCTTAGTCAAGTGTCACGCTTTGCCCTTCTGACATCTGGTCCCTGAAACTTCTCTGGTCCCTGGTGTGTGTATGTGTGTGTGTGATTAACTAACCATTCCCTGTGTGTGTGTAACAGACTCTGCCAATACACTTGTACTTATTGTAAACAGAGCATAGCTTGCGTGCCGCTCTGCAGTGACGCTACACAACTGTTTAAAAACTCCGACCTGTAGATCTCAGAGCTGCTTCCTTCACAAACCAAACTTCTTCTACATTATAAAAAGTTTTGTTCCAGTGCTAAGCTCGGTTCTGGTTCTTAACTGCTTCTATTAACACAGTCCGAGAGCCACTGCAGAGCTTCAATCCTCCTTCTGGTGTCTTCTGAAGGTCTTTAGAGGGTCTCTGTGCAGGGCGACAGTTTATCAACACAAACCACAGAGTTTGTCTGGTTTTTCTAAAATCTCCAGGTCAGTTTGGAAAATCTACTTTAACAAATCTTGATTTCTGTGAATGCTCCTTACAACCTCCACTGATAATCCCATTCTCTGATTGGTGGTTATAAACGTTGCTGCTAACAGAACATTAGCATTCAGTTTCATTAACTGTTTATGAAAACGTGTCTGTAAATGCGGCGCTGACCAGCATGAGGAGGGATGTTAAAATAAACACCAGAAAGACACCAGACAATAAATTCATGTCATTCTGTTTAACTACTCATAATGATTGGAGCTCTGTGTTTTTATTGTTTGTTTCTGTTTATTGATTGCTGTGTCTTTGATTAAGAGAGAACTGATGCTGTACTCCAAACCAGACCAGAACAGACCTGAAACTGGTTTGGTGGATAAACAGGATGGAATGTATAATATGTTGTATGATGTGTGCTGTGCTATCTACTCCCTGATGTATCCGTGTGTTCTGTGGAAAGACTGTAAAACTAATAGTTTCTACAGACCAGAGAGAAAAAGAAGCAGTTTCTCAGAGGATAAAACAAACTGTTACACAATGTGCCGTGTCAAGTGTGAAATAAGAGGATTGCTGCAGTTTTCAGCTACACTTTGTATCGTAATCTACACTACAAATCCTCCAACACAGGAGACTCAAACTGGCCTGATTCTAAACAACCCGGAACAAATTATTATGAGAAATGTTTTATATTTTTCACCAAAATAGCTATTTTCTATCCACCCATGTCTGTTCCTGCCACAGAGATTTTGAAGCAAAAACTACCAAAATAAACTATTTTCTTCTGATTTCATCAAGTATGTTGGAAAGAAAAGGTTCCCGAACACACAGCCTTGAGGCGCTCCATCATTAAGTATGTTGGCATGTCGGGACTTGTTTTTTCAGTCATACCTCGAAAGGTCCAGTTAGGTACAGATTAGGTGTCCTTTCATTAGGATTCCCATCTCAAATACTGATATTCTTGTTTTCATTTATTCCAGCTTTTATCACTAAACTTATATTTAATGATCCCGTTAAACTTTTCATGTAATCACTTCTGTTTGGGTCGGGTTCTGTGGAATATGTTTTTTTTTAGAAGGCCAACAGGGACTTTCAGAAGTTTCTGTCTCCAAAAAGAGGAAGTATTTCTTTGGAAAGTAAGAATAAGGTAGTTTTAGTTTATAAATCGCTGCAAGTTCGGGTCACTTTCTATCACAAGCTCCCAGAACAGAAACAGATGAGTTAGTAGAAAGAAAAGTAACAGATGTCCAACTGAGGTTTGTACTGTGGAGTCTTCATTTGTTTAAGTTGTTGAGTCTTTTTGTTGTAAAGCAGTGAACTTTCAGTAATAACACCAAAAATCACTCAAGCCTCTTTCTGCCTGTTTACGAGCTCCTTTTTCAGGCTGTTGAAGTTGAAAATCTGATTTAAAAAAATGTCCTGCTGAGAAGTGAAAAATCCAGGATTGGTTTGGAGAAATGAATGGATGGAAGGTTAGAGGGAAGCTGAGAGCGAAGAGGAAAGGAAAAGGAGAAAAATGTGGAAGCAGAGAAATTAAGAGGTTTTCACTCGTGGAGGAGGGGTGAGAACCGTCTCTCTCTGCCTCACCATTAAATTTTACAAATTAAAGTGGTATTATCTTGAAATATATAAAGGTTAGATGAATGTGGATAATGGATCTCGACAGCCATTAAGCTGTAATTGCTCTCTAATGTAGTTAAAGACAGCGGATACGATTCAGCAGCAAACGCAGGGTGTCGGCTCACAGAGAGACGACGGTTTTATTGACTGATTTTACTCACAGTCCTGGTTGTTGCCTGCATGAAGTCTTAATAAGGCAAAAACACGAGATGATTAACTATTCAGGAGGGTGGGAGACCTTGATGAGGAATGAAGGGAGGTTGAAATGAGTGGGTGGGCTGCTTGGAGGGACAAATGAAGAATGTGAGAAAAACCTTAAGAGGCGCTGAGATTTTAACACCAGGCAGATTTTCACAGGTTACTTTTAAATGTGCTGCTCTGAAATAAACGGGCCTACTTACCAACAAAAATAACTTATGTTTTGGTATTATTATGTGGCCTATTTTAAATGAAAACTGCAACATACTGCTTTCAAAAATTCATAACCTCCTGCTGAGGGGGTCGAAACTGAGTATGATAAATTTATCACTTTATTAGTGAAAACTCCATTTTCTTTTGAGGTCAAACACATTCAATCTAATTGTGTGAACTACATCCAAACGTTTAAAAGGTAAAATATAACCAAATTGTAAAAGATGAACAGTTTTCTAAAATATGTCCCCTTCCTATTTAAAAATCTTAAATGGCTGTTTTAAATGATAAATTAAACATTTAATACGTCGTTACAAACTCCTGCTTATCAGGGGAGGGTTTATATTATCAAACATTTAGTGAAAATCAGACTTCATGTTTAAACAAAATACTAAAGAATATAAAAAATTACACCAAACCAAATTCCAAAAAGAGTTGGGATGCAACAAAAACACGTCAGATGGTGAAACTGAAATATTTTACTATTTCATAGAAAATATTAGTTCAATTTAAATTTGACGGCAGCGCGTCTCAAGAGCTGGAACAGGCAACAAAAGGCTCAAAGTAACGGACTCAGTTTTAAAAAGTAACAACTAATTATGTTAATTGGAAATAGTCACATGACTGAGTTAAAGGAACATTTTAGAGAGGTTGAGGATCTCAGGTGTAAAGATGTCCACCAATCTGAGACAAACTGGGTCTGAAATCTGTGAAATAATTTTTAAAAATTGCTCATATAAAATGATGATGAATTTGGAGATTCATGATCTACAGTAAATAATAACATGATCAGATTCGGAGAATCAGGAGAAGTCTCTGAGGGACGAGGTCAAAGGTTAAACAGTATGGACTCTGTTCAGATATACAGACCACCTCCACTTAAAGATGGACCATGTGAAGAAGAGCCAGATCCAAATCATTCTGTTTATATTTAACATTTTTCAGCTTTTTGGAATTGGAGTTGTAGTTTTGTTTCTATTTTCTAAAGACTAAATAATCTTGTTGTTGTTGTGGTTGTTTTTATCAGACTTGTGTCCATGTCCATGATCTCTTTTACAATCTGTCTTACAAACTGGTTTAGTTTTTGTCTCAGTGCATGTTTCTCTCTTCTGGAATCGTCCTGAAAGGCCTAAAGACTGTGATTTACATCTGGAATATACACGAGAAGTATCTGCTGTTTGGTTTATGGATGGACAGTTTTAACATCAGCTGCACATCAGAACCTGATTTTGGACCTTTAGTCCATTCAGCAGCTGGTTTCTGGAGTTTTAAAAACACTGAAGTTCTGATTTGATTTGAGAGGCTGATGTTGTTGTAAGAGAGCAGGTTTTTAAAATGTCTGTGAACGCGTCGTCTCTCTGATGGAAGCAAACACTCGTCTGTCTTCGTCAACAAGTGCTAAGAGACTGAGAGAATGTGTGTGTATGTGTTTATGTGCTCTGCGTGTGTGTCTGTGTGTGCTGTTGTTCAGTCTGAGCATGTGTTGCTGTGTGTGTTTGTGTCCCTGCAGCTTTGCACCCATGCAGACATGCTAACTTGTTAGCAGCTTCTCACTCCTTGTTTCCAGAAAGGCGAGGTGGCATCCAGGTGGCATTTCACGATGCACCTCTTCCCAGTCGGCGTTTACGGTCGCCGTTGGTAACAACTTTGTCATGAGCAAAAAACATCTTCTTCATGCTGCAAATAGAATTTACAGCTTTTTATTTTCATTATTTGTGGTGAAACAAAAATATGAATTAACGTTGCTCAGATTTCAAAACCAATCAGAAAGTTTCTAGCATTTAATCTGCCTACTGGATATTGGAACTTATGTTTTTTAAATCTTACAAATTTAGTACAAATAAATTCCTGCCAGTTGGATCATGTGTTGATGAAACAGGTGCAGTTACAGGTAAACAACAGGTATTTGATCAGGTGTTTCATGATCCGGTTCTGTTGATCACTTGTTTTGGGTTAATATGTGGAGGAATGAGCGAAAACTGTCTCAGCTGTAGATGTTCAGAATCCAGGATTTAGGTTGTTTCATCATCTGATTTCTCTGTAAATATTTCTGAGTTGGTTTCGGTGGTCGTCTATTATTAGCATTTTGGATCAGAGCTGATCGAATTCACCTGAGCCCCATTTTCACTTCCCTACCAGCACCACAAACCAACTGCTACACAAGTAATGCATCAGCCTCTTCCTGCACAGGTGTGTGTGGTTGAGGTGTGTGTGTGTGCAGATATTTATTTTTATCCTGTTCCAACCACAGAAGATTCACGATATGGAAATGTATCACCTCAGACTGAAAGTGACCTTTTATATCTGCGTGTTTAAGGGTCACTTTAAAGCTCGAGTCTGAGATGAAACATTCAAATAAAAACAATTTTTAACAAAGAAGAAACTGAATCCAACAGAAACGAGTAATAAATGATTTACAGCAGAATCTGATGCATATTAGTCTTTTTCTAATAATTAGATATTTGATGTTGTTGAGCAGTTAGATTGTATAAATGTGATTATAATAAAACTTTAGATCCTGCAGCTGAACATGAACAGAACCTTCCAGTAAATTTAGAAACTTCAGGACCAAATTTTAGACCCAGAAATTTAACCAGTTTGTTTTATTTTGGGTGTTTTGAGATGGTTTTAGATCAATAAGACATGAAATAAAAGTGTCATCAGTGATCATGAAGCAGCTGATTGAAATGTTTCTGCAGGAAAAGAGAAAATTTTAGATTTGAAGGTTAAACAACAACAAACGGAACTCAGAGGACCCACCTTGTCTCCGAACATGCAGGATGTGAACTCTAACTGCACACAGTCCTGGGTAGAGTCCTTAGAGGGGCCCTGGGTAGAGCCCTTAGAGGGGCCCTGGGTAGAGTCCTTAGAGGGGCCCTGGGTAGAGCCCTTAGAGGGGCCCTGGGTAGAGTCCTTAGAGGGGCCCTGGGTAGAGCCCTTAGAGGGGCCCTGGGTAGAGCCCTTAGAGGGGCCCTGGGTAGAGCCCTTAGAGGGGCCCTGGGTAGAGTCCTTAGAGGGGCCCTGGGTAGAGTCCTTAGAGGGGCCCTGTGTAGAGTCCTTAGAGGGGCCCTGGGTAGAGCCCTTAGAGGGGCCCTGGGTAGAGCCCTTAGAGGGGCCCTGTGTAGGCTGTCCAGGGTGTCCCTCGCCTCTCGCCCAAAGACTGCTGGAGAAAGACACCAGCTCCCTGTGAACAAGAAGAAGCAGTTTTAGAAAATGGATGGATGGATTCTCTTCAGATGTTACCTTGAATATATTTGAAAGCTTTTTTCATGAACTTGTCTTTAACTCGATCCAAGTCCGGTTTGACCTGAAGGTTTTGGGGTTTAACAGAGAGCTGAAGCTGAAGGAGATCAGACCTGATCCAGGATTTTAGAAACCTGTAGCTGATTTATCAAGCAGACATATTCATATTAGTTATGTAGATCTTTGGGTGAAAGAACTCCAGTGTGTCACCTGAAGCCTGATGCACCTCCAACCTGCTGGTGAAGGTTCTCAGTCATCCAGGTCTTCAGGATCCTTGTAGGTTCAAACAGGGAACTGAACCTTTTACCTGTTTGTCTTCTCATCTGAGGAGACGTCCCTGTCCTCAGAGTCCTTCAGATGCAGGGGGACTTTCTGACCTGAGCTCTAGTTTTTTGAAAGATTTCTATTAACAGTTTCAGGCCTAAAGTCCAATATGTTGTTTCAAAATAAAATTCATTTTGAAATTAATTATATTAACGAGGTTCTGAAAGAATGAACATTTTCCCTCCTGATTATATTGTAATTATTTTTAAAGTTAGTATAATATTCTGTTCAGCTTCCTTCTGGGTTTCTGGTGTTGTATTAAAGAACGTGTCTCTGCTGTAAAGGGTCCTTCTGTCACAGGAAAAAGGTGCATCATGAAGTGGAACTGTGTTTGTATTCACCAGAACCAGGAACAGAACCTGCTCCCTGTCGGAGGAATCAAGACCCGATTTTAAGTTAAAATCAGAATATTAAAGCTTCACAAAGCCGATTCCATGATGTAACATCACTGAGCTGCCCGCAGATGTGCCTGACCTTTAAGTGGCTCAGTGCACTCAGGTGATGCCGAACATGAAGGTCGGTCCGTCCAGCAGATACTCAAACTGTGTGAGACGGAAACCTGGACGTCTGACATGAAGGAGATCCAGAACATCTAAAAATCTGTCCAGAAAAAAAGTTTTAGGAATCACAGGTGTGAAGGAGACAGTCTGTCATTATTTTTAACCCCCCCGCCCCTTTTATATTTTCATTTACTGTTTGTCTCTTTAAAAAAAATCTTTGTCACATTTTCCAGCAGCTGAGCTCTCATTTCACAGCAAAGCTCATCATTTCCTCTGAGGGATCAGCGGGAAGCGCGTGACTGGAGGACAAGAGCAGAGGAAGAACTGATAGGAGTCGAACCCCTCTGGGTTGGCGCTCAGCCATGTTTACACTTGACGACAGGACGCCATGAAAGAGCGAGCAGAGGCGGAAGATAAAAAGGAAGAAGAAAGGAAGTAAAGCGAGGGAGGGAGATATGAAGGGAGGAGGGGGGAGGCAGGGAGGGAGGAGGAGGAGGAAAGACCAGGAGAAAAGAGGGAAAGGTTGTTTTGAGTGTTAATGAAATCAGATAAAGGTGTTGCAGGATGTTCGCTGCTGCTGTGAGACTTGAATGAAACATTTGACCTTTAAGTTGAATGTTAAAACCATCGAGTGCAAATAAAACATCAGACACTCGGCGCCGTGTGTAAAACCATCTTCATTAGGGTTCGAGCTGTTTACAGTAAAATCACCGTATTTAATCACTTTACTGTCTATCATCCAGACCTGATTGTGTTTATTTAACTGCTGTTGGCATCAACATGCGTTTACCTGCAGGTCCTGACTTCAACCTGCATCAACAGGTTCCAACAACTTCCTCTGATTATTTATTTCACACGGCCTGATAAACAGAAAAGTTTTCAATCTCAGGATTTAATTTTTTTAAGGAAAATCATCATAAAAACACATAAAATCATCTTATTTAATTGTTCACTGTAATAATCATAATCAGTATTTATTATGAGTGTGTCTGAAACAACCGTTAGCTTCGTAGCATTACGCTGTTTGCACCAAACAAAAATAGACACATTTTCAGGCTTTACCTGCAGGATGAGCTGTTACCTGCAGGATGAGCTGTTACCTGCAGGATGACTTGTTACCTGCAGGATCAGTTGTTACCTGCAGGATGACTTGTTACCTGCAGGATGTTGTTACCTGCTGGATGAGCTGTTACCTGCAGGATCAGTTGTTACCTGCTGGATGACTTGTTACCTGCAGGATGACTTGTTACCTGCAGGATCAGTTGTTACCTGCAGGATGACTTGTTACCTGCAGGATGAGCTGTTACCTGCAGAATCAGCTGTTACCTGCAGGATCAGCTGTTACCTGCAGGATCAGTTGTTACCTGCAGGATGACTTGTTACCTGCAGGATGAGCTGTTACCTGCAGAATCAGCTGTTACCTGCAGGATCAGCTGTTACCTGCAGGATGAGTTGTTACCTGCAGGATGAGTTGTTACCTGCAGGATGAGTTGTTACCTGCAGGATGACTTGTTACCTGCAGGATCAGTTGTTACCTGCTGGATGAGCTGTTACCTGCAGGATCAGTTGTTACCTGCTGGATGACTTGTTACCTGCAGGATCAGTTGTTACCTGCAGGATGACTTGTTACCTGCAGGATAAGTTGTTACCTGCTGGATGACTTGTTACCTGCAGGATGAGCTGTTACCTGCAGGATCAGCTGTTACATGCTGGATGACTTGTTACCTGCAGGATGAGTTGTTACCTGCAGGATGACTTGTTACCTGCAGGATCAGTTGTTACCTGCAGGATGAGTTGCTACCTGCAGGATGAGCTGTTACCTGCAGGATGAGCTGTTACCTGCAGGATCAGTTGTTACCTGCAGGATGACTTGTTACCTGCAGGATGAGCTGTTACCTGCAGAATCAGCTGTTACCTGCAGGATCAGCTGTTACCTGCAGGATCAGTTGTTACCTGCAGGATCAGTTGTTACCTGCTGGATGACTTGTTACCTGCAGGATCAGTTGTTACCTGCAGGATGACTTGTTACCTGCAGGATCAGTTGTTACCTGCAGGATGACTTGTTACCTGCAGGATCAGTTGTTACCTGCAGGATCAGCTGTTACATGCTGGATGACTTGTTACCTGCAGGATGAGTTGTTACCTGCAGGATGACTTGTTACCTGCAGGATCAGTTGTTACCTGCTGGATGACTTGTTACCTGCAGGATCAGTTGTTACCTGCTGGATGACTTGTTACCTGCAGGATCAGTTGTTACCTGCTGGATGAGCTGTTACCTGCAGGATCAGTTGTTACCTGCTGGATGACTTGTTACCTGCAGGATGACTTGTTACCTGCAGGATCAGTTGTTACCTGCTGGATGACTTGTTACCTGCAGGATCAGTTGTTACCTGCTGGATGACTTGTTACCTGCAGGATCAGTTGTTACCTGCAGGATGACTTGTTACCTGCAGGATCAGTTGTTACCTGCTGGATGACTTGTTACCTGCAGGATCAGCTGTTACCTGCAGGATGACTTGTTACCTGCAGGATCAGCTGTTACCTGCAGGATGACTTGTTACCTGCAGGATCAGTTGTTACCTGCAGGATGACTTGTTACCTGCAGGATCAGTTGTTACCTGCAAGATGACTTGTTACCTGCAGGATCAGCTGTTACCTGCAGGATGACTTGTTACCTGCAGGATCAGTTGTTACCTGCTGGATGACTTGTTACCTGCAGGATCAGTTGTTACCTGCAAGATGACTTGTTACCTGCAGGATCAGTTGTTACCTGCAGGATGACTTGTTACCTGCAGGATGACTTGTTACCTGCAGGATGACTTGTTACCTGCAGGATGACTTGTTACCTGCTGGATGAGCTGTTACCTGCAGGATGACTTGTTACCTGCAGGATCAGTTGTTACCTGCTGGATGACTTGTTACCTGCAGGATCAGTTGTTACCTGCTGGATGACTTGTTACCTGCAGGATCAGTTGTTACCTGCTGGATGACTTGTTACCTGCAGGATCAGTTGTTACCTGCAGGATGACTTGTTACCTGCAGGATCAGTTGTTACCTGCTGGATGACTTGTTACCTGCAGGATCAGCTGTTACCTGCAGGATCAGTTGTTACCTGCAGGATGACTTGTTACCTGCAGGATGAGCTGTTACCTGCAGAATCAGCTGTTACCTGCAGGATCAGCTGTTACCTGCAGGATCAGTTGTTACCTGCAGGATGACTTGTTACCTGCAGGATGAGCTGTTACCTGCAGAATCAGCTGTTACCTGCAGGATCAGCTGTTACCTGCAGGATCAGTTGTTACCTGCAGGATGACTTGTTACCTGCAGGATCAGTTGTTACCTGCAGGATGACTTGTTACCTGCAGGATCAGTTGTTACCTGCTGGATGAGCTGTTACCTGCAGGATCAGTTGTTACCTGCTGGATGACTTGTTACCTGCAGGATCAGTTGTTACCTGCTGGATGAGCTGTTACCTGCAGGATCAGTTGTTACCTGCTGGATGACTGTTACCTGCAGGATGACTTGTTACCTGCAGGATCAGTTGTTACCTGCAGGATGACTTGTTACCTGCAGGATCAGTTGTTACCTGCTGGATGACTTGTTACCTGCAGGATCAGTTGTTACCTGCAGGATCAGTTGTTACCTGCTGGATGACTTGTTACCTGCAGGATGACTTGTTACCTGCAGGATCAGTTGTTACCTGCAGGATGAGTTGTTACCTGCAGGATGAGCTGTTACCTGCAGGATCAGCTGTTACCTGCAGGATCAGCTGTTACCTGCAGGATCAGTTGTTACCTGCAGGATGACTTGTTACCTGCAGGATGAGCTGTTACCTGCAGAATCAGCTGTTACCTGCAGGATCAGCTGTTACCTGCAGGATCAGTTGTTACCTGCAGGATCAGTTGTTACCTGCTGGATGACTTGTTACCTGCAGGATCAGTTGTTACCTGCAGGATGACTTGTTACCTGCTGGATGAGCTGTTACCTGCAGGATCAGTTGTTACCTGCAGGATGACTTGTTACCTGCAGGATCAGTTGTTACCTGCAGGATGAGTTGTTACCTGCAGGATGAGTTGTTACCTGCTGGATCAGTTGTTACCTGCGGGATGACTTGTTACCTGCAGGATGACTTGTTACCTGCAGGATCAGTTGTTACCTGCTGGATGAGCTGTTACCTGCAGGATCAGTTGTTACCTGCTGGATGAGCTGTTACCTGCAGGATCAGTTGTTACCTGCTGGATGAGTTGTTACCTGCAGGATGACTTGTTACCTGCAGGATGACTTGTTACCTGCAGGATCAGTTGTTACCTGCTGGATGACTTGTTACCTGCAGGATGACTTGTTACCTGCAGGATGACTTGTTACCTGCAGGATCAGTTGTTACCTGCAGGATGAGTTGTTACCTGCAGGATGACTTGTTACCTGCTGGATGAGCTGTTACCTGCAGGATGACTTGTTACCTGCAGGATGACTTGTTACCTGCTGGATGACTTGTTACCTGCAGGATGACTTGTTACCTGCAGGATGACTTGTTACCTGCAGGATGACTTGTTACCTGCTGGATGAGCTGTTACCTGCAGGATGACTTGTTACCTGCTGGATGAGCTGTTACCTGCAGGATGACTTGTTACCTGCAGGATGACTTGTTACCTGCTTAATGACTTGTTACCTGTCGTTACGGCTCATATTTTTTTACACTTAAATTCAGTTTATGTTTGTAAACAGGAAGCTGGAGTTCCCCAGCTGGATTGAGGTGGATGATAGAAGAGAAACTGCTGCTGGTGATTAAAAATAAAGGAAAGTGAGAAATATTGAAAGTTGTTTTAATTTTCCTGCTAATTAAAAACAGATGTCAGGGCTCAATTCTCTGAGCATGTCGAACACAGAACCACTCTGCTGATTTACTTCAGCCCTCTTTCCACTTGTTGAGAGACCGTTTTACTGTTCCTCATCCAACCCACTGGACTTCTTCCAGGTTCAAAAACATCTCTCTGCTTCTCCCTTCCTGTGTGATTAGACTCTCATCTCGCTGCTCGCGCAAGCTGTAAGCTGTCTCTTNGCAGCTGAGCTCTCATTTCACAGCAAAGCTCATCATTTCCTCTGAGGGATCAGCGGGAAGCGCGTGACTGGAGGACAAGAGCAGAGGAAGAACTGATAGGAGTCGAACCCCTCTGGGTTGGCGCTCAGCCATGTTTACACTTGACGACAGGACGCCATGAAAGAGCGAGCAGAGGCGGAAGATAAAAAGGAAGAAGAAAGGAAGTAAAGCGAGGGAGGGAGATATGAAGGGAGGAGGGGGGAGGCAGGGAGGGAGGAGGAGGAGGAAAGACCAGGAGAAAAGAGGGAAAGGTTGTTTTGAGTGTTAATGAAATCAGATAAAGGTGTTGCAGGATGTTCGCTGCTGCTGTGAGACTTGAATGAAACATTTGACCTTTAAGTTGAATGTTAAAACCATCGAGTGCAAATAAAACATCAGACACTCGGCGCCGTGTGTAAAACCATCTTCATTAGGGTTCGAGCTGTTTACAGTAAAATCACCGTATTTAATCACTTTACTGTCTATCATCCAGACCTGATTGTGTTTATTTAACTGCTGTTGGCATCAACATGCGTTTACCTGCAGGTCCTGACTTCAACCTGCATCAACAGGTTCCAACAACTTCCTCTGATTATTTATTTCACACGGCCTGATAAACAGAAAAGTTTTCAATCTCAGGATTTAATTTTTTTAAGGAAAATCATCATAAAAACACATAAAATCATCTTATTTAATTGTTCACTGTAATAATCATAATCAGTATTTATTATGAGTGTGTCTGAAACAACCGTTAGCTTCGTAGCATTACGCTGTTTGCACCAAACAAAAATAGACACATTTTCAGGCTTTACCTGCAGGATGAGCTGTTACCTGCAGGATGAGCTGTTACCTGCAGGATGAGCTGTTACCTGCAGAATCAGTTGTTACCTGCTGGATGACTTGTTACCTGCAGGATGACTTGTTACCTGCAGGATCAGTTGTTACCTGCTGGATGACTTGTTACCTGCAGGATGAGCTGTTACCTGCAGGATCAGTTGTTACCTGCTGGATGACTTGTTACCTGCAGGATGACTTGTTACCTGCAGGATCAGTTGTTACCTGCTGGATGAGCTGTTACCTGCAGGATCAGTTGTTACCTGCTGGATAAGCTGTTACCTGCAGGATGACTTGTTACCTGCAGGATCAGCTGTTACCTGCAGGATGACTTGTTACCTGCAGGATGAGTTGTTACCTGCTGGATGACTTGTTACCTGCAGGATGACTTGTTACCTGCAGGATGACTTGTTACCTGCAGGATGACTTGTTACCTGCTGGATGAGCTGTTACCTGCAGGATGACTTGTTACCTGCAGGATCAGCTGTTACCTGCAGGATGACTTGTTACCTGCAGGATCAGTTGTTACCTGCAGGATGACTTGTTACCTGCAGGATCAGTTGTTACCTGCAGGATGACTTGTTACCTGCAGGATCAGTTGTTACCTGCTGGATGAGCTGTTACCTGCAGGATGACTTGTACCTGCAGGATCAGTTGTTACCTGCTGGATGACTTGTTACCTGCAGGATCAGTTGTTACCTGCTGGATGACTTGTTACCTGCAGGATGACTTGTTACCTGCAGGATGACTTGTTACCTGCAGGATCAGTTGTTACCTGCTGGATGACTTGTTACCTGCAGGATGACTTGTTACCTGCAGGATCAGTTGTTACCTGCAGGATGACTTGTTACCTGCAGGATGAGCTGTTACCTGCAGAATCAGCTGTTACCTGCAGGATCAGCTGTTACCTGCAGGATCAGTTGTTACCTGCAGGATGACTTGTTACCTGCAGGATGAGCTGTTACCTGCAGAATCAGCTGTTACCTGCAGGATCAGCTGTTACCTGCAGGATCAGTTGTTACCTGCAGGATCAGTTGTTACCTGCTGGATGACTTGTTACCTGCAGGATCAGTTGTTACCTGCAAGATGACTTGTTACCTGCAGGATCAGTTGTTACCTGCTGGATGAGCTGTTACCTGCAGGATCAGTTGTTACCTGCTGGATGAGTTGTTACCTGCTGGATCAGTTGTTACCTGCGGGATGAGCTGTTACCTGCAGGATCAGTTGTTACCTGCAGGATGACTTGTTACCTGCTGGATGAGCTGTTACCTGCAGGATGACTTGTTACCTGCAGGATGACTTGTTACCTGCTTAATGACTTGTTACCTGTCGTTACGGCTCATATTTTTTTACACTTAAATTCAGTTTATGTTTGTAAACAGGAAGCTGGAGTTCCCCAGCTGGATTGAAGTGGATGATAGAAGAGAAACTGCTGCTGGTGATTAAAAATAAAGGAAAGTGAGAAATATTGAAAGTTGTTTTAATTTTCCTGCTAATTAAAAACAGATGTCAGGGCTCAATTCTCTGAGCATGTCGAACACAGAACCACTCTGCTGATTTACTTCAGCCCTCTTTCCACTTGTTGAGAGACCATTTTACTGTTCCTCATCCAACCCACTGGACTTCTTCCAGGTTCAAAAACATCTCTCTGCTTCTCCCTTCCTGTGTGATTAGACTCTCATCTCGCTGCTCGCGCAAGCTGTAAGCTGGCAGGTGTCTATATGATAGTTTTACAAAGCCAAACGCAAATACCTCCGCTGAGAGGAAGGAGCTTTAATTGAATTGTCAAACACAAAATCTACCTGGAGACTCAGTCTGACAAAAACTCATCCAAAACACCATCTTTCTGTTTCAGTATTCGTGTCTCGGTGCTTCATTCTGTGCCAGTCTGACTGACTTACTGCATGTCTGGGGTTCTGTTCAGTCACAGACTTCCAGGCAACATGAGAACAATCAGTTCTAATGCAGGTTCTTGTCCTGCGAGTCCTTAGTCCCCGTCATGATGCCAGCTACATGTGGAGGTTCAGGTGTCTCCTGAAACCTGCAGTTCCACGTCTTTAAAGCATATTTGGAGATTTAAAATGGAAAAACTTTTAGGATTGATCAGGATGAAATCAATAACTGATAGTTTGGAGCTTCTGAACCATCAGCTGCTTCATGTGTGTCTCATGAGTCCAGCGTCAATCGAATCACTTTATTTACCTGTTGGTGTTTTGTTTTTTTTTACTTCTGCTCACAGCTCGTTACTCCTCTTGCTCTCCACCTTCATCTTCTTTGTTCTCTCTTTAGAAAAGTTTTGCTAACTTGGCTACTTTTTAGCTTCAGACCAGTTTGCACTCAGATTTTATTTCGGGTGGGGGGGTGGGGCTTTTGTTCCCCGGTTGTGATGGTGTGCAGAGATCTAAGCCACGTTTGGCTCGGCATCACATGGGTCTGTATGCAGAGACGAGGCGGTTCGTCAAAGGAGCTGCCGCTCCGCTTATTCTTCCTCCATCACAGTGATTGAAAAAACCCCGAAACAAAACAAAAAGGAACGGCCTTTTTATTATCAATATTAATCTCTCTCTTTGGAAAGGCATCTGTAGGCTCTGAAGCTCGTCTGTCTTTGGAGAAAAAAACATGCGGCTCATTCAAGAAAGCCATGTTTGAACTTGCTCTTTTTTTCTCTCCCTCGCTCCGTCTTTCTCTCCGTCTACACGAGCGGTTCTTTCTCTTCGTTTAGCCATTAACTCTCCAAGCTGTTGTTTGTTTTTCTGGCTTTAATGTTCTTTTATGAAGCAAACAGCAGAAAAAAGAAACGAGTGAGTGAAATAAAAAACGAGCACGTGCACAGTTAGAGGGTGTGTGACTGTATGAAGCTGTGTGTGTGTGTGTGCTGGTGTGTGTGTGTGTGCGTGATTATGGAAAACTGTTTGAGTGTATGAGGATATTGGCACTAAACCCACTTTGGGTCCAGATGTTCTAATTATAGAACGGTTCTGCTGGCTAATGACAGGAAACGTGTGTGTGTGTGTGTGTGTGTGTGTGGGTTTGTATTTCTGACCTCCTGAGGACCCGTTTCCTGACTTTTACTATCTTTCTGGGGTCCGAGGGTTCTTGTGGGGACCGAAGCCTGGTCCCCATGGGGGGGAATCCCCTTTTTAGGGTTAGGGGTTAGGTTTATAGGTATGGTGTGAATAGAGTTTTAGTTAGTCTTAGGGTTAGTTATAGATCAGTAATGGTTAAGGTTAGTAAAAGGGTTTGGGTTAGGTATAAATCTAGTTACTAAAATCAATGGAAGTCAATGGACGGTCCCCATAAGGATAACAAAACACACTTGTGTGTGTGTGTGTGTGTGTGTGTGTGTGTGTGT
>SSNP01000129.1:112292-129450 GCA_006937955.1 Pachypanchax playfairii | reverse complement strand
GGTCTTGGTCTGGTGGATCTTGTGCTGTTGGGTCTTGTGCTGGTGGGTCTTGGTCTGGTGGATCTTGGTCTGGTGGATCTTGTGTTGGTGGATCTTGTGCTGGTGGGTCTTGGTGTGGTGGATCTTGTGCTGGTGGGTCTTGGTCTGGTGGATCTTGTGCTGGTGGGTCTTGTGCTGGTGGGTCTTGGTCTGGTGGATCTTGGTCTGGTAGGCCTTGGTGTGGTGGATCTTGTGCTGTTGGGTCTTGGTCTGGTGGATCTTGGTGTGGTGGCTCTTGTGCTGGTGGGTCTTGGTCTGGTGGATCTTGTGCTGTTGGGTCTTGTGCTGGTGGGTCTTGGTCTGGTGGATCTTGGTCTGGTGGATCTTGTGCTGGTGGATCTTGGTCTGGTGGCTCTTGTGCTGTTGGGTCTTGTGCTGGTGGGTCTTGGTCTGATGGATCTTGGTCTGGTAGGCCTTGGTGTGGTGGATCTTGTGCTGTTGGGTCTTGGTCTGGTGGATCTTGGTCTGGTGGATCTTGTGCTGTTGGGTCTTGTGCTAGTGGGTCTTGGTGTGGTGGATCTTGTGCTGGTGGGTCTTGGTCTGGTGGATCTTGGTCTGGTGGATCTTGTGTTGGTGGATCTTGGTCTGGCAGGCCTTGGTGTTGTGGATCTTGTGCTGGTGGGTCTTGGTGTGGTGGATCTTGTGCTGGTGAGTCTTGGTCTGGTGGATCTTGTGCTGGTGGGTCTTGGTCTGGTGGATCTTGGTGTGGTGGATCTTGTGCTGGTGAGTCTTGGTCTGGTGGATCTTGTGCTGGTGGATCTTGTGCTGGTGGGTCTTGGTGTGGTGGATCTTGTGGGTTCTGATTAGATCAGTTCTTCATGTTTTTGTTGTGAGACTCATTTTTCTGGTTCTGTGTTTCTAAACTCTTTCTTCTTCTCAGCTGTTCGTCACTGTCTCATTCTGTGTCACGACCCGATCGGTTCCTTCATACCCAGTTGGTTCTTTTTCATTTGTCTGAAACTACCAGAGCGTTTTCACAGACACGTGTCTGCGGCGAGTTTTAGGAGGTCAGGAGATTCAACATGATCGCCACCGCTAGTCAGTTTTATAGAATCAGGTGTGTTGATACTCTGCTTTAATGATCCTGTGAGATCTTGTGATGCTTCATGAGATGCTTCATTTTCAACATTGAACTATAACAGCTACAACTTCATCGTGGCTGCAGGAGTCACATGTTCCTTAAAGGTCCCATATTATGAAAAATTGGCTTTTTCTGGGATTTGGGGTGTTAATGTGTATCTATGGTGCAAATACACTCATACAAAAAAAAAAAACTATCCGTGTTGTTTTGAGTGAGATAGTGGTTTCTGAATAAAGTCTAATAAGTGTGCAGTTCAAACTTGTCCCGACTTTCGACGTTACAAGCCGGGGGGTTTGTGCTCTGAGAAGGTTCACACACCCTCCGAGAACTTTCTTCACCCACCAGGTACAGCAGTAACTTCCTCAGACATCCGCAATTCTGTTAGATTTGAAACCACTGGTTCAGTTTAGGAAACTTACCACACAAAATGTTGTTGTTTGCTGCTCAGAAGAACACAAAATACTTCATCAGGTACCAGATGAAGAGGACAGAAAAGCAGCATGGATTGAATTTATTTATGATGTCCCTGCTACCGTTCGCAAAAAACGACCGGAGCCGAGCTGTAGCTAATGAAGAGCTAACACCGTTACTGGAGCCGATCCGTTGTTAATAAGAACAGGAGTTAAGCTGTTCCTACAGAAGAACTAACACCATTCCACCTCTTTCTGGGTCAAACTGGTCAGCTTGAAGAACTGCATCTCTACCAGACGCAGCAAAACAACACAGATACATGAGTAAATGTCAGACTAACCTTTCAATAACGTGTTGTTGGAGTCTTCAGGCTCAAAGTTCCTCAGTCCAAAGTTTTTTGTCACATTTTAAGTCCATGTCTTGACACTGCAACACTTGTTTATCATTAATTTCAGTGTAATCAGCTGTTTGTTTACCAGCACTGCTAAAATCTCCGATGTCTCACGAACGAGCAGAGAACAGAGATGGGCGGGGCTTAGAGCTGCTAGCGCTGCCCAAGAGCTGTGCCCTCGTGAAACAGAGCATTTCAAAATGAGGAGAGATGAGACGAGTTTGGGAACAACAGCTGAACTTTCAAAAAGGGCCAATTTGAACAATGTATGGCTTTTATATTTAATCGAGATGTAAAGGAATGATTCAGAGTGTAAGAAAAGTACATAATATGGGAACTTTAAAGGAACACAAGGCCTTTCTGACCCTGTCCTGGACTCCTTTAAACCAGGTCTACTGGGGTGTTAAATGTGGATATCAAACTACTGTCTGTGTCTCTGACCAAGCCTGAGGTCAGACCTGGGATCAGGTCTAGGATCAGTCCTGGGTTCAGTTTGTTTTTAGTTCTTTTCTCATCATCAGATCTGATCCATTAATATAAAAATGAGCAGCAGCATCTTGTTAATTTGGACTCTGTTATTTTAAATCCACTCGTGGGATTTCTGCCACTCGAGACCAAGAGACATGAAGCGGACCCGCCGGGCCTCAGTCTGTGTGCTGAGAGGAAACGGCCGGGTGGTCCCGTCCTGTCTTCATGCTCCAGTCTCCCTGCTCCCCCGTGACAGATCACTAACCGGAGAACTATGACAGGATGCTGAGAGAGAACCTTCGGTTCTGTTGGGTTTCCCCTGAAACAGTCTGATGACGGTCCCTCAGTGGGGCGTTCGGTGGATTCCTCCTGTTTCCTGTGTGTTTACACCCCGGTCAAACACTCAACCAGCTTTACATATCATGTGTGTTCATGTATGTTTCTAGTATGTTCATGGAGAAACATGTTTAAAATGTTTAATTCTAAAAACTGATTTATTTCCATCGTTATGTGGTTCTGGTTGTCTGGATGGATCTTTACTTCTCAGAACTCGGTTCTGTTGATTGGTCGGTGTGAGAAAAATATGTATAAACATTTATTCACATCAGGGTTTTATTATTTAACATGTTTAAGAAAACTTCATCTAAGTGTTAAACTTATTGTACAAGTCGGCCATGAACATGTGATTCATGATGTTTCCTCCTGATCCGGAACCGTGAGGAGACACTGAAACAATCTGTTAAATGATTCAAGTCTCTCTCTCTGAACCATTTAATGTTCATAAGTATATAAATAAAATGAGCCACTCCCCCCCCCCATCCAAAAATAAAAACAAAACAAAAATCACATAGTTTCACTTTTACAACTGTCATCTCTTTTTGTTGCCATGGTAACAGAATGTCAATAGATAGATGGCATCTTCATCGTCATTTCCCACTGTCCTCTCAATCAGAGCTCCGTAACCATGGAGACAATTTTAACAAGCTTTCTGTGGATGGAGGTTCCATCTGTCATGCTGCCTTGCTCAAAGGCTCCACAACAAACATTTTTATGGTTTTTAACAGTCTTGATTCTCTGAGAAATGATTTGAAGTGAGACGCACCAGAAAAAAGTTTCATGAAGATGAAAAGAAAGCAGGACAAAATAAAACCGTTCCGACAGAAGAAGCTCATCAGTTGGAGGAAAAGAAGAAGGAAAACAGGAGGTGGTCCACTTCCTCAATGGGGATGATGACATCACTTCCTGTTCTTGTCCAGTGAAACTCTCTTGAACTGCAGGATTGTGGGTGTTTAACATTTTAAGCAGCTTTAATGGTGAAGATACAGAGACGTAATCTGGTTCTTAATTCTTACTGTCCTGTATCTGTGCGTGCGTGCGTGCGTGCGTGCGTGCGTGCGTGCGTGCGTGATTAACCAGGATTAAAACATGATTGTGGTTCAGTACATGAAGCTTTGATCTTAAATAAGATCTCTGAGTAAAATCTTTGTTTTCCGTCTCCTTCAGATTCATTTTCATCGTCGTGCTGATTTTTTAAATCTGTTTTTTTTTTTTGCTTTTTTCTCCAGTTTCAGCACTTTTGTATCGTCTCTGATCAGGTTTTGAATTCTTCCCTTTCTTTTCTCTTTCGTCCTTGTCTCCTTATATGTGTGCTTGTTTCCTTCCTTACCTTCAGTTAGTCTCCTTCTCTTACTTCCTTTTCCATTCTTTGTCGTTTGGTTTAATATGTAAAAACTTCTTTTGTCTCTAAGCTCAGATTTATTTTGTAAGATCTGAGACATTTGTGAGAAGTGGGAATGCATATATATATATATATATATATTTCTCTGTTTACAGGTACTCAATATTTTAGTAGTATTGTTTACATTGTAGTAGTACTGACTGATACAGGTGTGTGATTATAAAACCTCACCATATAATTTGGATCTTTATGTTTTGGCCTAAAGTAAAAAAAAAAAAAAATTGTTCGTGTTCTTTACCTGATTCCTGTTCAGGGTCACAGGGAGCTGGTTTCTGTCTCCAGAGGTCTCTGGGCGAGGGGCGGGGCTACACCTGGACAGGTCACCTGTCCGTCACAGGGTCACACAAAGACAAACAACCACTCACACACACTCACACGTATAGAGCCAATTAAGATTCACAAGAAAAATCAATTGCAAACATTCATTTGTCTGAAAGAACATTCTGGTTCTGCGTTAATGATCTAGAACGTTCCTCCTCAGATCTTCTCATCCTGTTCAGTTCAATGCTTTAAACACACCACAGCTACATCTTCAGATAAAGTTCTGTTTCCCTAGATTTGAAAGATTTTAGGATTATTTGTTCCACTGCAGTATAAACACGTGAACTTCACGTGTTTTAGATGTTTTATTTTCAGAAATATTTTGATGTTTGAGTAACTTGAAAATCCCAGTTCAGAGCCAGATCTGTAGGATGTGTGTGTGTGCGTGTGTGGAGTCCTACAGGTAATTATGGTGTTTGTGTGGAGACCAGATGAGAACAGAGCTGTTACAGACCTCACACAGGTGCACACCCCCACCAACACACGATGGTCTCACAGCGTGACCACTGTCCTCGTTTCTGTCAATCAGAGAGCCTTTATTACAGTCGTCAGTGTGTGTGTGTGTGTGTGTGTGTGTGTGTGTGTGTGTGTGTGTGTGTGTGTGTGTGTGTGTGTGTGTGTGTGGGTGTGTGTGTGTGTGGGTTTGTATTTCTGACCTCCTGGGGACCAGTTTCCTGACTTTTACTATCTTTCTGGGGTCCGAGGGTTCTTGTGGGGACCGAAGCCTGGTCCCCATGAGGGGGACTCCCCTTTTTAGGGTTAGGGGTTAGGTTTATAGGTATGGTGTGAATAGAGTTTTAGTTAGTCTTAGGGTTAGTTATAGATCAGTAATGGTTAAGGTTAGGAAAAGGGTTTGGGTTAGGTATAAATCTAGTTACTAAAATCAATGGAAGTCAATGGACGATCCCCATAAGGATACCAAAACACACTTGTGTGTGTGTGTGTGTGTGTGTTCAGTCAGTGTGTGTGTGTGTGTGTGTGTGTGTGTTCAGTCAGTGTGTGTGTGTGTGGGTTTGTATTTCTGACCTCCTGGGGACCAGTTTCCTGACTTTTACTATCTTTCTGGGGTCCGAGGGTTCTTGTGGGGACCGAAGCCTGGTCCCCATGAGGGGGACTCCCCTTTTTAGGGTTAGGGGTTAGGTTTATAGGTATGGTGTGAATAGAGTTTTAGTTAGTCTTAGGGTTAGTTATAGATCAGTAATGGTTAAGGTTAGGAAAAGGGTTTGGGTTAAGTATAAATCTAGTTACTAAAATCAATGGAAGTCAATGGACGGTCCCCATAAGGATAACAAAACACACTTGGGTGTGTGTGTGTGTGTGTGTGTGTGTGTGTGTGTCCTCCCTCGGTTGTCAACAAGCTTTCACATCATTGCAGGATGTTTGTTGGAAATGAAGCGTCTTCCTGTTACCTGTCTGTGACCTTTGACCCGATTCACCCGGTGATGTTCTGGAAGCTGGTGTATGATAAACCACTGCAGACTGGAACAGGTGGTTCTGCTTCAGAACCGGGTCTCATCGTGGGGTTAGAATCAGTGACTTTCGGGTCAAACGTTTAGATTTGGATCTTTTTTTTGTTTGTTAATTCAGTTCTTAAGATGTTTCTGTTTCCTGAAGTCGACGACGTGTCGATGCAGATTAATTCACTTAGAAAGTTTTATACATGTTTTGAATCCTGGTCATGGAGGTGATCCAGAGTGATGAAAACTTTCTAAAGTTTCCCATCAGTCATTTAGTTTTCCAGTTACTTTCTCCTGAAGCTCTGATCTACCTGTCAGGTCTCATTATGATGTCATCATTTATAATCAATAGTTATTGATTTCTCCTTTTTACCCTCAGTTTGTCTCCTAGGAATAGAAACAGATTCATTCTAAGTAACTTTATTTTGTTTGTAACTGAAATATCAGTTGAAATCTGTTGACGTCAGGTGTCAGACACTCACCTGGATGTCACTTCATTAACTCACAGCTCAAACATCAGCTGGAGATTAAAGATGATGTGAAGACATTCAGGTTCCTGAAGACGTTGTCTTCTGGAATGGAACTAAATGTTTGTCCCAGAAGACTCAGAGGTTTCCATGTTCGTTTCCTGTTCAGTTTGAAATGAGCTGCTGAAGTTCCTGCAAACACATGAACGTCCTCAAAGTTTCCACAAACAAACTGTTCTAATCATCAGAACCTGCAGAACCTGCACAGTAGTTAAACATCTAACTATCAAATGTTATAGCGTGTGTGTACGATCAGAGATGACAAAACAGGCCTACATCATGCCACACACACACACACACACACACGCACGCACGCACGCACACACACACACACACACACACACACACACACACACACACACACACACACACACACACACGCAGGCTAACTGTATTAATAGGAGTCTGTTTTGTGTCAGGCAGGTCTTAATAGGATCAGTGTGAGAGACACGGGGCTGTCTGTCAGTCTAAGTTCATTAACTGATGATAGATAACCTACAGTGTGTGTGTGTGTGTGTGTGTGTGTGTGTGTGTGTGTGTGTGTGTGTGTGTGTGTGTGTGTGTGTGTGTGTGTGTGTGTGTGTGTGTGTTTGTGTATCGTGCAGACAAACACTGGTGTGTTTATGGACTTTTCAGATTGAGGCTCCTCTGCTTGTGAGTTCTCTTGTGTAATTTATAGTCCTCAATTGGAGGTCTTATCAGGTGCAGGACACATTGATGCCTCCTTCTCTCCTTCTCTCCTCCTCCTCCTCCACATCTTTCAACTCTCTGCACTCCCCTTTAGAGTTTTCTCTCCTCCCATTTTCCAACACAGACAGATTTCTTTCATTTCTCTGCTCCTCTTCCTCACGTCTTCTGTTTTTGACCCAAAGTCTTGAAACTTTTCTGTTTTCTTATTAAATCATTTGCCACCTTCATCAAATGATTTCAGACTATTTAAGTTTGTTGTCTGAAGAGCAGCAAAGACTTTCTACTGGTTTATATTACGGGTTTGATTCACATGAAGCACAAAATAAATAAATAAATAAATAAATAAAATATAACTAGTAATAATCAGAGTTTAAAGGCAGGACTGTGTGAGCGCTCCTCAAGAGGGCGTTATATGCGCTCCCCCTAAACCACGCCTCAATAACACAAGCACGCGCAGCCAGCATGGTCTTGTTGGGTCTCTGTCACAGTCGCGTTCTCCAGCTTCACTTAGGTAACACAAAATATAACCTGATCTTACCTGTCCAGAAGAAAATCGGCAACCAACGCATCGGTTAGCAAGCCCTTAGCTTCCTTGAGTTGACGCCACCGTGTAAATGCAGCAGCTCCGATGCAGATTTAGCTTTTGGCACGCTCATTGCTATTTCCACAACAGCTTTGCGTTTTCGGTTCATTTTGGGAAGCTTATCTGCACTATCGTCAAACTTGATGCTTCACCAAACAAACGCGTCAGCTAATGCAGCTTGCGCTGGAGCGACAAAGTAGCGCGAGCTCACTTCCTGTTTATAGGCCAGAACGAGCATTGCGTGTACACGAAGGGGACACGCAGAGGGGGAGGCGCTGGAACATGGAAACTTTTTCCTACAAGCCAATTATCCTGGAGGGACCGTGGAAGTTGATTGGATGAAGTTTTCCCAGGGTCTTGCTGTAGAAAGAATGATCATTACTCGGTCTAGTTTAAGAACTTCTAAAATGTAAATTGCCACTGAGATATGAAGAGCATTTATCGCAGTTTTAAATAAAGTGTTTTAAAATGAAATCCTATACCCTGCCTTTAAACTGTGTGAGAAGAACCAAGATCAGCAGAAATGTTGTTGCTGCTGCCAATGGCTCATTAAGGTCTCCATGGTAACCATCAGTGGCTTGTTAAGGTTACCATGGTAACCATGCACCTGCATGTGCTGCTCAGTGACTGCACTCCTAGGTGCTGTTCAAAAACTCAAGGTTGGACCAGAAAAGTTCTGGAACCTTGAGTGTCAGAAGGGTCCGATGGTTCCGGTTTTACTGTGATGGTCAGCCATGTCAGCCATGTCTGACTCGAGTTGAGCTGAAACGCCATCGTCGAGTTAGGGAACATTGTTCTTGGTTCTTCCTGCTTTCGGCACATGTTGTTGAGTTCTACCTGGTGTGTCGGTCTCCTTACTCTGAACACATGAACCTCCACATGTAACGATTCATCAGATTTTATTCCCCTTTCATCAGTCACGTTTTTTAAAAGCAGCTGATGTTTGAAAATGATATTTTATCTTCAGCTCCTGAATCCAGATGTTCATCAGGTGTGTGTTGATCTTCATGCTCTGACAGGATCTTTAATATGCTCTTTCTTTAAATGAAACCTGTTTCATTCTGATCCGACTCTTCTGGTTTATAAACACGTAGCCCAAAGCGGCTTCTGGCTCGGTACCAGATGTTTCTCTGTAACAAACGGTTTATTTACCACACGGAGATACGCTGACGTTTCAGATGACTCGACATGTGAGCTGCTCAGTGAACACAGACCACTGATGGGTGTGCGTGAAAACTCTGATGTTTCATTTTATTTGAATGTATTTTTATATCCTAAAACAGACAGTAAAGATAAACATCTGGATGAACCTGACTCACCTGTGCAGGTGAACAGTGTTGCTGATGGAATAATGAAAACATCCAGATGTGAAAATGAGCTTTTAAATGAAAACTTGAGGATTGAGATCTTTAACTGAAACCATGAACTTTTTAAATTGTCTCTTTTTGGTTTGAAGAATGTTCCAGTTGTCTCTGGGTTTTAACGGGACGTGTCCTTGTCTGTCCCCACCCTCCTGTCTCTCTTACAGGTATGGAGGAGAGAACAAACACAGCATCGTGGGCTGCTGGAAGTCGTTCTTCTAAGGTAATAAATTACAGTCAGTAACTGTAACTCCAGCTGATCGTCTCAGTGTCGGAACTTCAGAAATTGTTAGAGTTCTGTTGTTGGAATTCCAGTGAAACATTTTGACCATCCTGCTTTAAAATGTCTTCAACCGATTGATTAGTTCCAACAAGGAAGTTCTGAGTCGAACAGTTTGGATTTGTGTCGGTCTAAACAGCCGACTGGTTAAAACTGGTTCTGGATT
Organism: Pachypanchax playfairii; assembly: GCA_006937955.1. Taxonomy (NCBI): domain Eukaryota; kingdom Metazoa; phylum Chordata; class Actinopteri; order Cyprinodontiformes; family Aplocheilidae; genus Pachypanchax; species Pachypanchax playfairii. The sequence continues at coordinate 119,937 of SSNP01000129.1, read as the reverse complement.
GTTGCGTCAGAACGTGTCCCTCTTCAGATCGGTGACCTCATCACTCTCACCTGGCTGGATCAAGCTAACGCTAGTCGACCTTTATTTACACCCTATAGGATAAAGGAATTTGATCCCAGGTCAGATTTTGGGGTTGTGTGGAGTCACTCAGGAATTTACCTGCAGAAGAAGAAGAAGTTAAGCTATCAGCGAATCAGAGTTCAAACATTGGAAAATAATTTAACCTGCAGTTTTTAAAGCTGTTTAGAGGAAACACGTCACTAATTTGACAGTTTTATGTTTATGACGGTGTTTGTATTGACACGTTAACTGACTCAGTTTCCTGATCGGATTCTAACCGGCACCCTTTTCCCTCTTTAATCTGCCTTATGACTGCAGAAACGGGTACATGGTGTCTAATAAATCACAGCTACCCATCAGCCTCGGTTCATGCAGTTAGCACAACTAGCGTAGCAACAATACACAGTAAAATCAACAGATATATGGAAGTGATTTCAGCTGTAATTAGCTGTTAGCTTGTTACCTTGACTCTCTGACATCACTCTGATCACTTCCTGTAAGATTCTGATTTAACCTCTTTACACTAAATCACTACTCGGTGATTAAACAAAGTTAAAGTAAAATCTATACAGTATGTGTGTATATATTTGTGTGTGTGTGTGTGTGTGTGTGTATGTGTGTGTGTGTGTGTGGGCTTGTATTTCTGACCTCCTGGGGACCCGTTTCCTGACTTTTACTATCTTTCTGGGGTCCGAGGGTTCTTGTGGGGACCGAAGCCTGGTCCCCATGAGGGGGACTCCCCTTTTTAGGGTTAGGGGTTAGGTTTATAGGTATGGTGTGAATAGAGTTTTAGTTAGTCTTAGGGTTAGTTATAGATCAGTAATGGTTAAGGTTAGTAAAAGGGTTTGGGTTAGGTATAAATCTAGTTACTAAAATCAATGGAAGTCAATGGACGGTCCCCATAAGGATAACAAAACACACTTGTGGGTGTGTGTGTGTGTGTGTGTCAGTATGTGTGTATATATTTGTGTGTGTGTGTGTATGTGTGTGTGTGTGTGTGTGTGTGTGTGTGTGTGTGTATGTGTGGGTTTGTATTTCTGACCTCCTGGGGACCCGTTTCCTGACTTTTACTATCTTTCTGGGGTCCGAGGGTTCTTGTGGGGACCGAAGCCTGGTCCCCATGAGGGGGACTCCCCTTTTTAGGGTTAGGGGTTAGGTTTATAGGTATGGTGTGAATAGAGTTTTAGTTAGTCTTAGGGTTAGTTATAGATCAGTAATGGTTAAGGTTAGTAAAAGGGTTTGGGTTAGGTATAAATCTAGTTACTAAAATCAATGGAAGTCAATGGACGGTCCCCATAAGGATACCAAAACACACTTGTGTGTGTGTGTGTGTGTGTGTGTGTGTATGTGTGTATATATTTGTGTGTGTGTGTGTTGTGTGTGTGTGTGTGTGTGTGTGTGTGTGTGTGTGTGTGTGTGTATATATTTGTGTGTGTCTATTTTTTGTGTGTGTGTGTGTGTGTGTGTGTGTGTGTGTGTATGTGTGTGTGTGTGTATGTGTGTGTGTGTGTGTGTGTGTGTGTATATATTTGTGTGTGTCTATTTTTTGTGTGTGTGTGTGTGTGTGTGTGTGTGTGTGTGTATATATGTGTGTGTGTGTATGTGTGTGTGTATATATTTGTTTTAATGGAAATGCTTTAATGTTTGTTCTGATGGACGTTAATCTCAAACTGCTGCTGTTGATTCAACCTCCATCAGTCAAACTCAGTGTCATAATTAATCCAAATGTTTCCTGTTTTTGCAGAGTTACGCTGATGGATCCCAGTACATGGCGTCACATGACAGCCTCTCACCTCCGTACACTAACTCCAGGCTAACAGGTACGATGCAGATTCAGTCATTTTGGATCTTCCTGCTTTGTTTGGGCGGTAAATTTGCGTCTGCAGAGAATTAGTGAAACATTATTGGGCTTGTCCCTCGACTCGCTTGGTGGAGAAACGCCAAGCAGCGTGTGCTCACTTACCCATGATGCTCTCTGCCTCTGGCTCTCTCTGATGTGGCGCCAGTTGTGAGCAAATAGCCACTGACACAGATAATCTGCCTCGCTCTCACACAGACACACGGCATCATGGAAGCGTGCAGATGTACAGACACACTGAGTTTAATTACCTTTGACTGAAGCATCAAATATGGACGATGCTTCGGACTCGACCTGCCGTCTTTTAACCAGCTTGTTTTCGTTTGCTTTGATTGAGCCTGTAACACGTTTGATCTTTCAGTTTTCAGTTACAGTGAGTGAAATCAGGTGTGTTAAAGGATTTTACAGTGACATCACGTGTTGTGAAGAATTCAGATTCTGATTGGTCGAACCTTGTCATAGAACCTGTAAATGAAACTGAAATCTGTATTTTTATGTCTTTAGTGTTTTTTCTGCTTCATTTCATTATATTTGAAAAAGTTTTTAAAAATGCAGCAATTTAATCTAGAAATACTGGAAATACGGTCAGAATATAAAAGGAATAAGTGTCTGTGTGTGTGTGTGTGGGGGGGGGAAATCTATGGAATCTATCTTCAGGAGATCTTTCCTCTCCTCTGACATGCGGTTCTGCAGAGAGCGTCTGAACCGTCATCATCTTACCTGTTGCTCTTTGAACATCAGTTTAGAGAAACTGTTTCTGAACTGACCACATCATCATTATTTAATTCCTTGTTTATTCATGACGCTGCAGCATTTTATTTGCAGGAACCTCCAGCTGAGATGTTCTAATGAAACTGTTAAATCAAGTTGTTCTTTTTATGCAAAGTTTTCATCTGGTTTTGGAGAACGAGCGCGTGATTTCAGACACAGCGTGACGCTTTGTGGTCGTTTCTGAGTTGGAAACACTCGCGCTCATCCTTTTCTCACCAAGCTGATAAAGATAATTATCTGTAACGCGTCAGTGGAACTAATTCAACCTACAAAAAATGCAGGTTTTTATTTCTATTAGAGTTTATAACTTTGTGAAGTTGTTAGAAGTTTCTGATGTTTTAAAGCTGTTCATACAAAGTTCATTAAATCCATCGAGTACGTGGATTAGATGAGAAGAGGACTCTGTTCATGGTGAAATCCTTGATGTTTGTGCACAAACTGAGGTAGAAGTTGGTGTGAGCGGCTGCAGGAATGATCCATTGTGTGCACGATGTGCGCTGACAGAGTTGTGATTACGGTCTGCAGAGCGGGAACACACGCAGATTTAGAAATGGAAATATCATATTCTTCATCTCACACAGGAGAGACGCAATTTCCTTTTATAATGATGACACTAAGAGACGGAGACAGCCTGGATATGGAACACACACAATCAGTTCCACAGAGACCGGCTTGTTACGCCGTAACCACCACAGTTCAGGTTTAACGCCGCCGTTTTTCAATCAGATGGTCGACTCAAATCAAATTACGCTCAGTGTTAATGTTGATCTTCTGTTTGTTTGTTTAAATTGTTTTAAATATCTGAGAAGCTCCCGTAGCTTTTGGTCCCGCCTCCAGATCGTGTCATCAGATAGAACTTAATATGAAGATGTTGGTGTTTCTGCAGTGAAACACAGTTAAATACAGTCTGAAACTGTGAAAACCTTCAGATGAACGTAGTTAAAGGAACATCGAGATGAAAGAATTCTGCTTCCAGTTTACTTGATTTAAATTTTCTCTCCAAGAGACAGAAATCCCCAACCAGAACTGATTTACTCCTCGTGTTTCTTCCTGATTCTCTGACTTGATTTTAGTAGAATTGCAGCAGATTTCAGGGTTTTCTGTTTGACACTGGAAGTCAGGAAGTATCCAGTTAAAAATAATTACAGTACGTCGCCACAAAAAAACTAATTTAGATCCAATTCAAAAAATAAAAGAACCAGAAAACAGATCCGACTCTTCTTTACATCTAGTCGACCAGTCGGTGGGTTCCAGACAGAAACCAACTTCAAGAGGGAAAATCTGAAACAATAAAAGATGTTCTTATTTTAAAACTGCATGAAGGGCAACATGCGATAAGCTTTTCTTCTGAAAGGAACATCAAGCTTTTAATTTGGAATTTTTCCTTTTTAGCTGCTTTGTGTTTATTTTTGTAACATGTTGGATGAAGAAACAAAGAGTTTATTTATCTTTATCTATGAGAAGACGGACATCTTGTATCTGAAGATGAAACATTGAGTTCAGTGTAACAACGTGTTGGTTTGACAGGAAACGGATGAAGATACACGAGACGTGTAGAAAACAAGAGTCTGTCTGTTCAGCAACATTTTTATCAACAAGTTGGTAAACAGTTTCAGTTTTAAATGATCTCTGAGGTGAGCTGAAGCCTGATGCTCATGGGACTTAATATGTTTGTAAAATAGGAAGATTTTGGATCGTTTGATCTTGTCTGGATCTGGTTTCGTGTCATCCTGTCTGCGGCTCAGCTGAGTGAAGTTAATCACAATCAGCGGACGGATTCGTCACATCTTCACTGACACATTTTCAAACAAAAAGCAGGATTTTCTGTGTTTCTGACAATCGCTCTGGATGTTTCACCTATTTTCCATCATCTGTAATCCGCTGTATTTTGTGCTAAATGACGGTTGTCCGTTCGGATTAGACCCTGGAGTCTAGAAGGAAAAACACAATTGAGAGTTAAATGAGCCCGACGTGAACATGTGAAGTGTGAAGCTCTCTTTCTGTCTCCCCCTCCTCTCCAACCTTATCTGTCTGTCTTTCTTTTTTAAACTCACCCCCCAACAGATTAGAGTGATGTTATGCTCTAGATAATCAGTGGAGGGATTAGTGTCATCTCAGCGACCCCACTAGATTAATCTGCTACACACACACACACATAAATCCACGGTGAAGTAGGAATGAGAACCAGAGGATGTGTGAGAGTTTTAAATGTGACAACAGTGTGTTTGTTAGTACAGAAGAACACACGCGTGTGTTATATATGTGTGGGTGGGGGGGTGGGGGGGGGGTGGATGGGGTGAGTCACTGTTGAACCCGGCAGGTTATTGTGTCGGCATGTGTGTGTGATGTGTTTTTTAATGTGGTTTTTGGTGTGTGTGTGTGTGTGTGTGTGTACTCTCACTCACCTTGATGTCGTATTGTTTGCAGCACTGTACTGTCGACTGTGTATTTGTTGCTTTCATGTGTCTATACAGTGGGGCAAAAAAGTATTTAGTCAGCCACCAATTGTGTAAGTTCTCCCACTTAAAAAGATCAGAGAGGCCTGTAATTTTCATCATAGGTATACCTCAACTATGAGAGACAAAATGAGGAAAAAAATCCAGAAAATCACATTGTCTGATTTTTAAAGAATTTATTTGCAAATTATGGTGGAAAATAAGTATTTGGTCAATAACAAAAGTTAATCTCAATACTTTGTTATATAGCCTTTGTTGGCAATGACAGAGGTCAAACGTTTTCTGTAAGTCTTCACAAGGTTTTCACACACTGTTGCTGGTATTTTGGCCCATTCCTCCATACAGATCTCCTCTAGAGCAGTGATGTTTTGGGGCTGACGCTGGGCAACACGGACTTTCAACTCCCTCCAGAGATTTTCTATGGGGTTGAGATCTGGAGACTGGCTAGGCCACTCCAGGACCTTGAAATGCTTCTTACGAAGCCACTCCTTCGTTGCCCGGGCGGTGTGTTTGGGATCATTGTCATGCTGAAAGACCCAGCCACGTCTCATTTTCAATGCCCTTGCTGATGGAAGGAGGTTTTCACTCAAAATCTTACGATACATGGCCCCATTCATTCTTTCCTTTACACGGATCAGTCGTCCTGGTCCCCTTGCAGAAAAACAGCCCCAAAGCATGATGTTTCCACCCCCATGCTTTACAGTAGGTATGGTGTTCTTTGGATCCAACTCAGCATTCTTTCCCCTCCAAACACGACAAGTTGAGTTTCTACCAAAAAGTTCTATTTTGGTTTCATCTGACCATATGATGTTCTCCCAATCCTCTTCTGGATCATCCAAATGCTCTCTAGCAAACCGCAGACGGGCCTGGACGTGTCCTGGCTTCAGCAGGGGGACACGTCTGGCACTGCAGGATTTGAGTCCCTGGCGGCGTAGTGTGTTACTGATGGTAGCCTTTGTTACTTTGGTCCCAGCTCTCTGCAGGTCATTCACTAGGTCCCTCCGTGTGGTTCTGGGATTTTTGCTCACCGTTCTTGTGATCATTTTGACCCCACGGGGTGAGATCTTGCGTGGAGCCCCAGATCGAGGGAGATTATCAGTGGTCTTGTATGTCTTCCATTTTCTAATAATTGCTCCCACAGTTGATTTCTTCACACCAAGCTGCTTACCTATTGCAGATTCAGTCTTCCCAGCCTGGTGAAGGTCTACAATTTTGTTTCTGGTGTCCTTTGACAGCTCTTTGGTCTTGGCCATAGTGGAGTTTGGAGCGTGACTGTTTGAGGTTGTGGACAGGTGTCTTTTATACTGATAACGAGTTCACACAGGTGCCATTAATACAGGTAACGAGTGGAGGACCGAGGAGCCTCTTAAAGAAGTTACAGGTCTGTGAAAGCCAGAAATCTTACTTGTTTGTAGGTGACCAAATACTTATTTTCCACCATAATTTGCAAATAAATTCTTTAAAAATCAGACAATGTGATTTTCTGGATTTTTTTCCTCATTTTGTCTCTCATAGTTGAGGTATACCTATGATGAAAATTACAGGCCTCTCTGATCTTTTTAAGTGGGAGAACTTACACAATTGGTGGCTGACTAAATACTTCTTTGCCCCACTGTATNGATGATGCATCAGTGTGTGTTTTTGTGCACGTGAATGAGTGTGTGTTTACAAGATGTTTTGTGATTGTAGCTTTCATGTGTGTGTGCACGTCTGTAAGTGGTTTTACTCTGTAACCATGAATACATGTGTGTAGTTTCTGTGTAGAGCAGGTGCTCCACCCAGATACCCCTCTCACACACACACACACACACACACACACACACACACACACACACACACACACACACTGTAACTGTCACCTACTTAGTAAACGAGGGGTTGGTGGTTTCAGCTCGTCAGCACATTCATTTTTCTCTGAACTAGAAGATCTGATGTAGCTTCAACTGGATAAAATGAAACTTCTTCTTGAAGTTGATGAAAGTTTTTTATTTTTTAGGTGTTTTTCTAAAGTCAATCTTCACACAAGCATCATGTCAATCAGCTGTTTTTCATAATGGTTTACATGTTTTTATGTTTGAGCAATAACGTAATTTCAAGACTAGAGTAAAACTTGAATAAATTTCAGTAAAACATGCAGCAGATTTTCAGCAGCCAGACAGAGAGTCAGAGAGGAAACTCAGAGTTTATTAAACCTAAATGTAACAGATGAAAAACTCGTCTTCATCTGTGAGATCTGTCTTACCCCCGTGTTCCTGTTTGTGGTGCAACTGTAACCAGACAGAGAACCTCTAAAGGTGTGAAACCCCAGACCTCCATCAGACCTCCATCAGACCTTCCTCCTCATCATCCTCCTCCTCATCATCCTCCTCCTCATCCTCCCCCTCTCCCTTTTCCTCCTCCTCCTCCTCCTCCTCTTCCTCCTCTTCTCCTCCTCCTCCTCCTCCTCTTCCTCCTCCTCCTCCTCCTCCTCCTCCTCATCATCCTCCTCCTCATCCTCCCC